>RXPK01002336.1:0-74120 GCA_004143645.1 Protaetia brevitarsis | reverse complement strand
AATGTATAACTATCTACCTATATAACATTTCTACTCGCGAAAACATCTCTAATAAATTAAATGTTTCTATTACTACTGTCATTCGAAAAAAGTGAATTAATTACATTATTCTAATGTCATAATGCATGTTATAATGATGGAATTATTCGTACAAACAGGTTCGGATTTATTCTAAACCCTGTTATCTTTGCTATTGATAAATCCCTCAAAACAGGCAGGTGCCACTATTTTTTTAGAGTACGTAATCGTATGTAATGTCAATTAAAACAATCACTAATTACAAATTTGAGGATTATTTTATTAATAATGAAATAAGTACACTTTTTACCGATGAAAACTAAAGCACGAAATAAGTATTTCTAAAACATAAATCTCTTTTTTAATGCCGCACATTTTAATTAAGTTTGGGCATTTACAAAAAAATATATTACCTACTTTGCGAATTCGCACTAACTATTCAAACACAAAATATGCTTCTCGTAGATGGTTCATTTCAATACACTATAATGAAATAAATATATGGATGGTATTTTCATGAAAATATATGCGAAAATAATAACAATTATTATTGTGGTAATTATATATTTGGAAGTGTATATCCTTAGGCAACTTATATAACTTAGTTCAGGAAATATGCCACCGTTTCACAGATGGCGCTAGTAACAGTCATTAAATTTAAAAAATGTCAAAAATTGTAATTACGCGTATTCAAAAGTAATGTTTTTCACTATCAAAATTTCAACATTAAAATAACAATCGATTACATGTATATATATAAGCATCATGTGATCTATTTATTTAATAAACACTTAACTTAGGAAATAATAAGCTCATTTATTAGAGGATGATATAAATCTTTAGTCTGTCATCAGATGTGATAAAATACTGCTCATATTTTCCTCAATTAAACGAAAAGTCATGTTTGTTATATTATGTTCTCTACCTTGTTTTTCTAAAGTAACGTTTGCGTAGATATTAGAGGATTAAATAGGGCACTTATGCGTTTTAAAAAATACAAAAAAAAATGTTTGGTCCTGCTTACTCAAAAAGAATACAATTAAGCTGAAGTACATAAAAATTAATATTTTGTAAATGTGTCATAACTAATATATATGAAAATTCTTAAAGGTGAAACCCTAAATGGTTGGCGTTCCTAAATCGGCAAGCTTGTTTCTCGAAGTATGATGAAGGTCCATAGTGCCCTGCTGTGCAAAACTGTAGTAACTTTGGCATTGTTTACAGAGACAGTCTTTGATAGTTTGTAAATATAATTGTTTAGTTATCTCGTTTGAGCAGTAAAATTAACATGCTTTAGCCAAAAAGTTTAGATAAAAGAAATTTTGAAATTCTGTATGGTACCTACCATTTCCCAATATTTACCTCATTTTAGAATTACAGAATTGTTTATATTACCTTTTTCGAACCTCAGCAAAATAACAGCGGGTTTTAATACGACTAATAATGGCAGTGTAATCACTATTACATAAATCAGAATTTTTCCATATCACTGTAGTAGCTGAAAAGCAAATCAATTTCTGGATAAACCAGGGAGCACAAATACTCCGGTTTGGAGCTCGTAATACAAGTACACTTTACATGAATTTAAAATAAAAACCTGGAATTACTCGAAGTTGACAGTAAAAGTGAATGTTTAGACTCTTAAAGGTCACTACACATTTAGAAAGTAGGTAGGTACCTATACATATTTTATTTGTAAAAAGCTAAATAATTACAATTCATCCTAAACCAGTACGTGGGGTAGCGAAAAATCTTGGCACCTTCCCGCATAATCTTGTCTGGGCACCTTGCCTACTACCTACTACATATATGTAAAATATTGCTAACAATAATATCTAAATGGCTGTCCACCTACAGGTATACTTCCTATACATATACTTGGTGCCCATGATGAAATATGGGTTGTGATTGTAAGACAGGGGAATAGTAGAGTACATCACCTATTAAAGTACATATTTAGTCGGCACGAGAACTATATCTTTAGCAAGGCTGACTTTCTCCTAGAAGAATTGAACTAGATAGGAATCACAGAACAAAATTCTGAGCTATCTTAAGTGCCTGAACTTGTTTGATGAACTCTAATGTAACATCGCCTTTCCAAAAGGCTCAGTGAACGAAAACCAAGTAGATGCTATCTCTTTTCTAATTTTTAGCAATAAACAGTTTAATTCATTGGGGGCTCAATAAAAACATAGTATAACCACACCTGTTATATCGCACATTTGCAAAACACATAAATAATACGATAATATCATATTTTGGAAGGAGATTGCGGTACTCAATAAAGACAAAATTGGCCAAGGAGGTTAGGAAAATTATAATAGATGTTATCCAGCTCATCTATATTATATGATAATGTATTTTTGTCGTATCTCCTTAATGAATTGTAATTGGTTTTATTTGTTCCTTAAGATAAAGAATTAATGGCTGCCAATTATACTTTCAAGAGGTTTACTAATATATAGAAATTCTTGCTTACCACAGTTTCACATCCAATCATTAGTTTGAGAACCTTCTTGACGAGACAAGGCATCCTGATTTCAAAACAATGAGTGTGTTCTTGGGTGTTGTACTTTTAGGGCTGCTGGCCAAAATGCGTTTGCAGCGAAAATTGGTACTTCGAAAGCTTACAGCTGTAAGTAGAAAACACATTTCATTCATTCATTTTTATTTCATTTTACTTTGAGTTGAGATAACGTCGAAACAATAATGTATTGTATAGTGCACGAATTGAAAGAATTAAGTTTTAGAAGAATTGCGCGGATATGACATTTTTATTTCTTAAAGTGACCTTTTCCCTATGTGACATAATTTTTATATTAACTTGCTTTGAGTTATGATCCCAACGTATTTTTTTAATAATCGCTTTTTATCTTTTTTGTTGGTTTGGGTAAGTCCTTTGATTCCCTAAATGACAACATTAAAATATGAACTTCTTACATAATGATATTTTCGTGAAAAGAAAAGACTTTAAAATAGAAGAGCTCATTTTATCGTAAGTTAATAGTTTTGGCCTAAAAACAACATATGTTTCTAGATGTTGCTATGGTGATAAATGTATAATTATCAGTATGTATAATTGATGTCAGTGTAAGATTAAAAGAAATATATCAGATCGTAATCGGAGTTAGGAGATACTCTTTTATATGTAAAGTGAATTTCATCGATACAACAAGCAGTGCCCCAATCGAATGGCTGCAATCTTTTTTCTTTTCGCCTGTTTATGTCACAGAAATAATGAAATATAAACCTTTCTCAGCTAAAGTAATTGAAAATATTGTTAACGGGACACTGTTTGAGTTTGTAAACAGGTATTATATATTGGACCTTTTTTTAATATAGTCTCATTAAAAATAAAAGTGCCGATATTGTATCGGCATTTCTTAATCTCATAAGGCGTTTACGAAAATTGGATTATAAGGTATCTACCGACTTTCTATCCTGTTCCAACACATTGTAAATGCTATAATTTCCTTTCACTTTCGGTACATCGGTATATATCCGTTCCAATTTTCGTAAATCCCTATTGTTGAGCGTTCAGACAAGGAATCCCAGTTCTTGAATTATTTTTTGACTTTAGTAAAGAGTTTGACCTTATTTATTAGAAATTATTTCCAAGAACACACTTTATTCTAGGGGGATTCTAAGAAAATTATAGAATCACGGAGTTAGGGGAGATGCTTTGGATTGGTTTAGAGCCTATTTAAATTTATTCGATTAAACACAATGTATGAGAATAAACGGACCTAAATTGCAAAGGGCCTTAGTAAGCGTAGGTGTTCCGCAGGGTTCCGTGCTGGATCCGACGCCGTTTCTGGTTTATATAAATGGATCTCAGAAAATACATTAGTAATCAACTTTATTATTAACTATATACTATTATTAACACCTAAGGACTGTTGTGAGTTGGAGACACAGGCGAATGCGACGGTCTTTACGCTCCCCGAATAGACAAAATCATTTAGTTATTAATTGGGGAAAACTTAGACATTTTTTTTCTATTGGTATTAAACGTTCATCTACACATCTTAATCTAAATGGAATTAATTTAATAGACTCCTTAAGACTAACGTTAAGATACTCGGTGTTAAGTTTGTTAAGAACATGGACTAGTGTGTGCATGTTGACGATATCTGTAACCGTTTGTCTTCCTTGGTGTTTGCGTTGCGTATTCTATCATAGACATGTTCCTTGGAAATCGTCAAGTCTATCTACTCTTTTCATGTTTGCATCTGTCATGAAGGATATTTGATTCTTGGAGACACTCAGTTGAAATGAATCGTGTTTTCGTTAAACAAAAGAGAGCAATTCGAAGAATGCTCAGAATGCGGATATTCTCACATTTTCTTTTCTGTATATTTGTAGCATACTCTATCGTAATAAGTCAGCTGTTATCGGTGGATTGCATACAATTATGGTACCTCAGTAGCATAGTACAACTTTTTATCAAAAATATTTTTCCTTTAATTAATTACTGCAAGCTGTACAACGGATTATCTGCGGACATCAAAAGCCCAATTTTATTCAAATTTTCTAAGGCGCCTCAAAAGGTTTTTATTGTCGTCTGTTTTTGACACACTTGACGATTTCTTTGAGTTCGTTTGAGTTTGTAATTGTGTTAAATTGTATTGCACTGTATTAATTTGTATTATATGCAGTCCATAGTTAGTAAAATTCAACAGAAATTTGGAAGAAATGGACGTGTCAAACAAATTAAAAATGCTGAACGACCGAACAAAGAATGTGATATTGGCTATTGAAGAGAATGCTCATCATACATCACGCGACATTGCACTAGACGATATGTATTATGTGTACTGAAAAAGTACCATCCTTTCAAAATGCAGCTACTACATGAACTAAATGAAAAAGATCTTGATGGCCGAATGCCATTCTGTATATATCATAAAATTATCAATGTTGATCCATACTTTCGTCGCTATATCCTACTATCCGCCACGTTATGACTACGTCACAATTACGTCCTATAAAAGTAACGATTACGTCACTATAACGTAATTAGAACGTAACAGCTACTAGTAATTTCTACTTTGTGGAAACCTTTAAGGTAACAAATACGTCATGGCGACTAAATGATCTACTTGGGACTTTAGGAATAATGACCACTAATACTTACTCGGTGCGTGGATTTATAGGAAAATCTAGGTATCTACTTAGGTATACATTTTATTTTACTTTAAAACACATTTTTTTTGTTTTTTTGTTTGGTCTAAACGATTGATGATTTCCTCGTTTTGATATTGTGCGGAATGTCATTATCAATACTCATCAATATAAATGACTCGATCAGATATGGTATTCCTCAATCTATTATTAATAAATTTTAAAATCGAAAATGGCCGCTCACAAGCTACCTGTAAAATCGGAAAGAATATATTGATACGCCAGCACCAGTGTGGAATACGCTCCTTTATATAGAATATACTTCAAAATTGCAGTATAACAACATATTACGCAGTTTTGACATTTTTTAGACTCAGTGCACGCTTTGGATATTTTTGAGCTTCCTTCATCTTTCTTTGAGCTTCCTTGTTCTTCAGAAGAGGCGTCTGAATCTCTATCTATCTGAATCTTCGTAATTAATTCCACCATAATTTATTTAGAAAGAATCATGGTCTGTTAATTTCATAGCCCTCTAGTTTGCTGCAAAACTTGTCAGCTCTTCCCTTAATTTTGCAGGGTTCGCAGAAGAGTCAAACTTGATTCATATTTCTGTCAGCATTTTCAAAGAGTTCGCTGGCAGCTCACCTTTGGTAATTTCTTCAAAAGTATTTGTGTCCGCTCAAATCCTTGCATAATTCAGAGTTGTTTACGAATATTTTGCTGATAGATTCTATTGTAGTATCCGCATAATGACGTTGAAGATGCCAATCCTAAATTTATCTTTCGGACTCACTGGCACTTCATTAGAAGCTTTCTCATCAAAAATCTCTTCTTCCTTTTTGACAGAGTTTCAAGCTGTAGTTCTTCAATAACTAATTCAAATTCTCTGTTTTCAAAACGAGTTTATTAATTAATAAAATTAATTTATAAAATTAGAGAAGCTGTAGAAGCTTTGATTCCTGTCATATTCCTTTGCAGTTTTATTAAATTGCTCACAGAGTTGTCAACCATGGAGTTACATTTCAGCATATCTAATCCTACAGTCTGTACGTATGTACATACGTACCTGGGCAGAGGATCAGTTATTGAGAACAATTTAAAGAATGTCTGCACAATCAGGAAATTTTCATATTTCAGTAATTGCCCCATGAATTGGCAGCTGTCTTTCTTGCGTCGGGTTTGATTTTTGTTATATTTTCTATCGCACTAATAACATCGATGAGGTCCACACACAATGCTTTATCGGGTTCATTAAAATTACCAAAAAGTTTATTTGACGCTGCTTTCTTTGAGCACCATCGAGTCTGTGCGACGTGCGTTTGTCTTCAAGAGCAATTGGTCCAGATTTCGAGAAAAAACTAACTATGATTTTCTTTCCTACACTTCGAGACTGCTTGACTTTGACTGGATTAGGGTCAGTAGAAAAGATTCATTGCGCCGATTGCTGTATCGATTCGGGTTCAAATGCATAAATCCAACTTTCGTCGCCTGTAATAATGTTGTAGACTGCTTCTGACCTAAGATCGTTGTATTTATATAAAGTTGCTTTGCTCCATTCAACACGCGGGACTTTTTGAGCATCTGTTAAATTGTGATGTACCCAACAACAACACATCTTCCTTAGTTCCAAGTAATCATGCAGGATCTTTTTGATTGCAGTCATACCGCACAGTATTCCGAATTTAGTTGGAAACAGGACTAATTATTTTTTTTTCCATTAAATTGACTCTTAATTAGTTGTAGATCATGGAAAAAAATGTAAAAAAAAATAGGTTGTTTAGAGTTACTTGTTAGAGAGGAAAAATAGAAAAACTACTCTTCTTACAAGCTTGTAAAATACATTATTTTATGTTATTTTGTACAGTACGCTAGACGTATGCTAAAAAGTCTCTACCCAGAAAAAAAATTATTAGTTATTTCTCCCATTCTTTGTCGACATAATATCAACTTTTGTTTTAGCAAGGCATTAAAAAAAACCTCGCGAGTCCCCGATTTGCAAAAATTACCAAAGATAGCTTGAAGTGTCTGTAAAAACATTTAAAATTTTTACGTGCTACTACTTGCTCATTTGAAAGTTATTTATTTTATTGCGAATCTCGACAATACACAGTGGTCTCAATTGAAGGGTACTATATATTTTTTATTTTTAATAAATCGATAACCTATTTTTTTTACATTTTTTCCATGATCTATAATTATTCAAGAATCGATTCAGTGAAATAAATAATTAGTTCCGTTTCCAACTAAATTCGGACCACTGTATGCGGCGGAGTGATCCTCGTGATCAACCCCTAATATGTGGAACAAACACTTAGCGTGTTCACAATATCGACCCGCATATGTCTCAAATAAGTATCATAGAAGAAGGAAATAGAACGGTGCCTCTCGGGGTGGGGGCATACTCATATTTCCGCGTCATCTATGAACTAAATTTTTAAGTTTTAGTTAGCACAGCGGGTTGCATGCTATTCGCATTTATTTGAATTTTATTTTTATGATACACAGAAGAAAATGTCCGAGTCCAAAATTTAATGATGTCGCTTTTTTTAGAAAAAACAAATGAAAATACATTTATTATTAAAAAATATGTTTTTTAACATACTTAGTTGTATAGTTTTTCTTAAAGAATCGACCTCTTTAAATTTTGCACTTGGACACTTTCTTCTGTATATCAACGATTTAAAGGCTAAAAGGGTTGGTTTTTACAGTAACCTGCAATTTGTTTGTTTAATTTTATTAACATCACAGAAAACATCATGATAAAATACATTTCAAGAAAAGTTATCATCACTTATAGAATTACTCTAAATATGGCCTACCCCGAAATAATTGGGAAGAGAACTGATTTTGTACAATAAACAATGGATGTATCGCAATAAAAACATAAAACTACTAACGTCAGCAGAAAACTAATTTTAATTACAAAACGAAAATGACGATCAGATGATTCACAGTACAATTCACATGTTGTATCCAAACATATCAAAGTAATTAAATGTAAAAAAAATATTTGGAAATAGTTTTTAAATTAAATACATATTTTAAATTAATTTGAAAAATAATAGTTATTCTTGTTACAAACCCATTAGTTAAAAATTTAGTTCATGGGTGTCGCACAAATAGTATTTGGCGGGACGCGGTTAGTCCCCGACTCCTGATAAGTACGTAGTTAAAACAAGATTAAAGATTATAGTTTGTTCAATTAAATGTCCATTTAAATGGAATATTGGAAATTTGATAAATTGAAGCACAATATATGTTTGAACTAAGAGATTTGGTTAACTTGACTTAAAAGTTGGTTAGCTCAATGCAGATACTTTTCTGAGTGTAGCTCCGTGTAGAGATCAAACTTGTGTCGTTCCGGAGTTATGTTAAAAAAAAAAACGTGTTTCTTTTTGTTATTTGAACTATTTAGCACTTCTATTATAAACTACCAGAAATCATTCTAACAACGTCTTCTGCATATGTTTACGGACATAGTCTAAACTCAAAGTGAAATAAGCTATTGTAGTAAAAAACAAATAATTAAAACTTGTACATATTGAAAGATTGCCTTAAATATTTTCAGTTGATGGAAACAGCTACAAATTCACCCCCAGAATAATGGAGGCAGAATTGAACGCGACTCTAGTTTGTCTGCAATATCTACTTGAAGTGGGTGCACCAGATAATGGTATACCTTCCATAGCGACACTGGAAATTCCCGAGATCACTCTAAACGTACAAGACTTAGTCGAAGATGGAAGGTAAAACAAATAAGCTTCTCTTTTCGTAAATTCTCATTTGACTGTTCTATAGTGGTTACTTCACATCGAATGGCGGTGTCGCTGTAGGTCTTTCGAATTTCTTCTCCCCCGAATTGACAACCGCGCTTAGTTTGCTCCCCCTTGGACTTGAGGCTGACATAGTATTGATGTTCCCTGCCCTTCACGTGGATTTAGATTATGACATGGATTTGTCCGTATTGGGAATGTCGATTTATGGAAATGGAAAGATTGTGTAATTTTCACTGGTTATTTGTGTTTATATGAAAGTAATATATATCTTTTTTACAGTTTGGATTTGACCGATGTTGCAATTAGACTACAAGGTTTCATTGCTTTGGGGGATGCGCTAGCAGTAACTGATTTAGCTGTATTTTTAAATATTGGTGCATCCCATGTAAGTTTTTCTTCAAATCGTTATTATTTTCAAATAAGCAGCTGTTTGAATGCTAGTACAAAAAACTATAATAATTAGCACTTTTAGGTCGAAATTACCGGATGGTTTAACGATGAGGAACACAGTCAAGCTGTAACAGATCTCGTTAATGGCTATATCCTTCCCCATTGGATAAACGCACAACCCCAAGAAATTAGCGACACTATCAGTCCATTGTTGCAAGATCTTCTTGATTCTACACTTGGAGGGGACTCTGAAAATGGCGGTGATCCAATGGACTTGGAAGCTGCTCTTGCAGCGATAGGAGAAATTTGCGAAGAGGCAGGAATTCCCGTATGAGAACATGGAAAGTTACCGTGTAATAACAAAATTCTTTCTTTAAAATAATAAAACTATTTTTGTTTTAATCATGGTTATTTGATGGAAAAATTTTAAGTAAAATGCTAAGACAATTTTATTTAAAAGAGCTGTATTTGTATCAAAAGTTCATCGATTTTCTCGTATGTAGTTGATCTAGATCTCAGTTTAATTACAGATTTTTATTTTCGAAATACTGGTACGCTTTGCGCAGAAATAATGTAGTATACAGTGACCGGCATAAATATTGCAACATATGGGAAATTTTTTTATTATTAAAATATTTCAAATTCTTTTTGGGGGGATAGGTTATGCATGTCTAGGAACCCCAAAATTTATTTTGACATACGTCACGTGACCATTAGTGTGGCGGTAAATTTAAAAAATATCTCATGAATTTCCAAAAAGTGAGGTTAGATGACATGATATCGGAAAAAGTTATTTGAAAAAGTTGCTTAGAATTCAATTCTGAGACTATGTGACTAAGTGAAAAAAAAGTAAAAATCAAATATTTTGCAAATATTGTTTAATTGAATTAGATATTTCCATTTTTCCGATCTTAGCAGCTCAACTGCAAACTATTTCTAAATTTGATTGAATCAAATTGAATTGAATCAAACAATTTTGTCAATTTTTGCATAATTATCATAGCGAAAACTGAAAAGTACGTTTTCAGTGTATCTAGTAATAATAAATAAAATGTTACAAACATTTTTTCTATAAACTTAGCAGACATTACTTTTATTGAAACTTATTATATTTCTTATTTGTTTACAAAAATTTGCATGTGGCACTTTTTGCAGATCGACGGCATATTTTTTAAATTTACCGCCATACTAGTGGTCATGTGACATGTTTCAAATTAATTTTAGTGTTTTTAGACATGCACAAACTATTCCCCCAAACAAGTTTTAGTACATTTTAGTAATAAAAAACTTCCCATATGTTGCAATATTTATGCCGGTCATTGTATATCATTCAATGTTCCACCATGACATCGAATAAGGCTATCAGGAGCCTACTTTACTTTGCGGGTAGCCCATATCAATATTTACATCTACTGTTTCGAATGAAGTTAATTAACAAAAGACAGTAACGTACGGTTTTTTAAGGTTTAATTAAAGGTAGGTATAGAAGGTTTAAACGATATATATTGGAAAAATACACATTTATCTTCAGTCGTAACTTATACCAGACATTCTTCGTAATTTATATAAGGTCAATACATTTTCTGTTAAAAAAACGCTTGTTTTCGATCAATTCAAACTTATTAGAATGTTTCAAATCACAACAACAAATCAAAAGCAGGAAATTTTGCCACTTAAAAATGTAAATACGTCTGCAAGACTTGGGATAGTTATTTGTAGAAAACTCGTAAATACCCTGTAACTTAAATTTTGCAAGGTGATTGCGTTTTTTGATAAAAGTGCATCAAAATATAGTATAAACCCAGTGAAATATAGGGAATTTAAATATAAATAAAGTATAAATGCCGCAATATGACAAAGAAAGTTGTTTCATACTTTCGTTCAAAACAATTTTAATAGCGTTCGACCAAATCAACCCGGAATGGCGTAAAGAGGCTAGGTAAAGAAGAAAGAGCAACTGCTACAAAAACATTAAATATTAATAACATCTCACAAATTGTTCGTTTCTTACCATTTCTTAAAACAACGCTGACCTTTCTGTGGATAATACATTTTTTCCTTAAATGTCTCCTAGAATTGAAATAAGTTGTTGCTTTTCTCAGAAGAATTTGTCGAACTCACTTTGTAGTAGTGTGCAACCATCAAGTTTAGCCATTCACAGGAACTTTTCGTAGTATGTATGTATCTCCTGTAAAATCTAAAATTTCTGGCGAGCACCAAGAGACTTGTTCCAATAATTTTTCACATCATTCCACGGAAAGCAGTTGTACTTTAAAAGTAACACTGAGCTATCATACTTACTATTAGTCTCGCTATTTTCAATGTCATATAAAGATACAGCATACAATAATATTATAGACACTTTTAGCATATGGATGTGTGTGCCATGGGAAACAGGTGAGACACATACAGGTCCTTTGAGTCACTACTGAAGATATTGTCTCAGAAAAACCATGTATTGAAGTAATACAAGTTATTGTTAGGATACAACATGTAAGAGAACGGAATGTTGTATGTGACAATAAAAGCAATTTACTAACTTATATAGTTCCATATCAATTCTTCAAATCTCCAACCTTTTAATAGCTATGGTACATCCATACTATCTATAACTGCTTTTATAATGAATATGAATAATAAGGAACCAAAAAAGTACGATATACACGGGTATTAAGACCTCAATAAACGTTAACCACTTTTAGGCAAGAAATGTGCGTAGTTTACAGAAATCTTGCTATCCACCTGACACATTTTCCCCATTATTCACTTTCTAGGATCGAATACTACAGCTACGAAAAAAATATAATTTTTTTAAAACTTTTAATATAAAAATATTGTTATTTCAAAAATGTGATACTCACATTCCAAATATTTATTTTATTAAAATTAATACAAATTTCTTAATAAAAAAAATTTTTAAAACTTTCTTTCTCAATGTATAAAGCCCCTAAAAAAGTATTGAAAACAATATTATTTTTTTCTATTAGAAGGGGTAGAAATTTGATTTTTCAGCAATATATGCACCTTAAACATGAAAAAAGTCTATACTCAATTCAACCTTTAGACTATTGTCAACCGTATACGTTTAAGTTAAGTAGGTATATGGTTAAGTTAAGAAATCTAAAATCAACACAAATAAAGCTGAATAGTTGCAGTAACATTATTATCTGTTTAAAACTTATCGTATTTTTAAGCAAATTTATTTAGTCCAAATATATCAATCTTTCTAATGAAAAAGTATAGATATTTCTTTAAATTAAGTATACTTACAATTCTGTTTATGTATATCAGAAGGTGATTTGAAACAAACAATTTAGTTTTTTTTGACTTTAAATACATGACACTATTATGCAATTGAAAATTGTAAATGAGCTGATATTTCTCTGGATATTTCAATTTAAACCTCAGAAAATATATAATTCGTCGAATTAACCAAATCATATATGTATTTACATAAATACCGAAGGAGTTGGGCATTAGAGATTGTCATTATACTTCAAGTAAGTACATATATGCAGCTAAGGTGAAAGTGATGATCGAAATAAAAAGTACTTAATACTAATAGTTCAGAACACGTGGATTTTCCGTCATTGTTACAAGGGGATGTAATCCGAAACCATCTAAAAGTATTTTACAAATGTAATATATTTTAAATTTATCCTCTAGCAAGCCATGTTGTTACTTATATTATTATATTACATCATGGCTTGCTAGAGGATAAATTTCATTAATTATATTGTAATTTTAATATGTTGAATTCCATACATTTTAACCTATTACTGACGTATAAATTACTGGAAAACTAATTTATTTGCGCCAACAAAATATATTTTGACAAGAAGAGTTGTTAATACAACAAGGTATTTCGTTATTTCATTAAACTAAGATTAAACACAAAGTTGCAGCAACGAAAATATTTAGTCAAAAAATTTAATCATCTCCACCAAATTATTTAGTAAACATATTTAGCACAATACCGTGACAAATACGATTATAACGTATTAGTCTGGTGTATTTATCAAATAAATATCTAAAAGGAGCCTCGACTGTTGGAAGAACGACTACCCTTAATTTCAGCTTACGGTGGTGGGGTGATCCCTGCGAACAACGTACGTCTATACATGATTAGATATGGAAATATGTTTTTTTTTGTTTTAATAAAACCGATTCATTTTTATTTCAATTAAAAGTAATTACTACATTTTGTTAAGTCAACGGAGTTTGTTTATTTAGGGCAATGCTTCCAGCTATTCGCTCTAACAAATGCGAAAAACGAATCAAGATTCGTCAAATTAAATATTACTTGGGTTACTAGAAAGCTGTTCTAATTTTTTGATTAACTATTTAGTTTCATTGATTAAAAACTACCAATGGATGAGTATAACCATACAATATAGTTGTTTGAAATGACCTTGCAGTTGCAATAAAATTACATCCCCAAAAATTTATAATTTTTGTTGATTCAGTTCATACGTACTAGTTTCAAAAACGCAGACATGTTAATTTAAATGAAGGTGAGATTCAATTTTACGATATTGTTGACAAAGTTGATATTGTTATTCATAACAGTAGGAGATGGTTAAGCATCAAACAAACAATATTCTTGAAGTAACAGAAACAGTAGGATTTAATTCAATTACATGCTCATTTCCACGAACGCATACTTTTGCTTGAATTCTAAACAAATGACTTTGTCAAAGAAAATTTACTATCTGTTTGCTGAATAGGGAATTTACGTTGTGATTAAAACAACGCATGTTTGCTTAAAAGAAGTATACACTTTTTTGAGTGTAAGTGTCAACAACATATAGAAAAGTGAATGTAATAAAGGAAGTAGTTTTCGAGAAAAGAAATCTTTTTTTCTTAATTAAATTATTTTTTTTTTCGCCAACACTACGATCTTTTTAAGGTTGATATTTTGGAAAAATATAACAGCCTTCCAATGTGGCTTACAGGGCAAAGAGGAATAAAAGTACGTTCACGGGCATTTCTTACTATAATTACCCGGCTATGGCCTTTGTTTTCAAATTTTATTTGTTATTATTGTTACCCTTCTGTGATGCATCATTTTCTCATGTTTTGGCTTTTCGGAAATAAGAAAAAAAAATATGAAGATTATACAGCTGACAGCAATACCTGTTACTTAGATTATTTGGTAGTAATTTCATATAGTAGGTACATTCAATGTAAGTTGTTTATTTAATAGCGCCATCTACATTTAAAAATCTGTGCACGTTTTTGCGAAGGTGGCGCCTGAATTTCAGTGGCGCGGTAGCAGCTTGCCGCTACAGTTTCATGTTCGTACCTGAGAAACGAACCACCGTCAGATCGGCGGTGAACCGTTTGAATTTTCTACCCCTTGGAACAGACGTCGAGTCGTTGGTGTAAGCGAGCAGGCCTGATCATCGAATGCGTGTGACGTAAGAGCGCCGGGACGCCGGTATCCAGTGCAGCGGCAGGCTCTGAAGGTGCAGCCACTGTAAGTTGGTCGTCTCATATAAAATGCATGTACGCACAAACGCCTGCTATCAGTGTTGAGTGTGCCGTGGAAACTGTTCGAACAGAAAAGAAAAGAGAAAACAACTAGAAGTCACGGTAGGTAATAATATTATGCATGCATATACACGACTAAGCCGGTGTGTCGCGCATTTCTTGTACTTTTTTTTTCTCTTCAGTGTTAAGGGCACATATAAAGCGATTAATTACACCAGCGAGATTATACTTTTTTAAGCGTACATTTGAATTGACATTTAATGCGGCACTGAGCAACTACAATTAAAATTACGGCAGCGGATCACGAACTCTGCATCATATTACCACGCGTCAACTGTATATTAACAGATTTATTATAAAATCTGGATACATTTGAGAGGTGTATAAAATAAAATATAAAATTTGTTTAAAACATTGTTAGATCATCAAAAAGCAAAATTTCATGAATCTGTAAATGAATACAGTTGTAGAAATCAAAACATATGCTGGTGTAAGACGGCTAGATTTTATTTTGCTTAATTTTTTCTTACATGAACATAGTAAATGCAAACACATGTACACGGTAAAAAACTGCAAAGGAATATATAAATCCTAAAATCTTTTACAATAATTTTTAAAATCGATTAGTTAATATTCAATTTAAATAAAAAATTTAAGCGTATAGAATCTTACATTTTTTGACGTAAGTGATACACGATTATCTTTCGATTACATTGAAATCGTTGCAGTCTCTACTTTGTTAATTTTTATGATATATACAATTTTTAACAGAAGTGTTTTTTTATGTTGCCTCAATCAGATTTTGATGTGCATTAGTTCAAGTAATACTCGGACTATATAACTATTGGATTACCTGGGATATTGTAACAAATTTGCATAGAGTATAAGTAAGAATACTTTTTAATAATAGAAAACAAACATTCGCATTACATTCTTTTCAAGTATTTAAACCAAATTTTGTTACTTATTTCGTTATAAAATAATGTCTTAATGTCTTAATGCTTAAATATTGTATACATCAGCATGATAAGTTACAAGAAGATAAAAGTTATTACTAAAATGTGTTGAAAAATTAAGGAATAGTTTAGTCGAAAATCTTGAGATTTCAAAATGGAACAAAATTTGTTGTTTTCTTCGTTTTAAGATTTCGTCTTTTTTTGCAATAACTGGTAATGTCACATTTTGTGACAATTGAAATACATATATCGAATATTGCATAATAATCCGCAATTGGTTAAACTGGTTTTTATCTTTATCAATGTAATCACGACCAACAGTAAACCAATGTTTGCAACATGGTATTTGAAAATGGTATGTGTACTTTAGTGCTCTCACATGTTTTAGTTTAGTATAAATATTTAAGTAAAATATTAAATACAACGCAAATAGTCCGCAATATCAAGGAGCTTTTATGACGTGATGTGATTTTGACATTACTGAAAATTTTGTGTGAAAATTAACCGAAATCGTATGTCATTTTCGACATACATTGTGTGAAAATTACAAGAGATGATTTTAATGAGCATTCAACCAAACATTTTTGTAAATATTTTAAGACCACTATGTGCAATCTTACTAAAGTCACGATGTAATCTATTGCGTAAAATATATTTAAAAAAATTGAGTCAAATGTTGAGTAGAAAACATATAATGTTAGCGTTCTCTCAACTTAATGTTTTAACAATTGTTATTTTCTGTTAATTTCAACTTTTTGTTGGGTGGAAAATATGACTTTTGAAGGAGTTGTAATAAAACAAAGTGTCTAATTATGAATCATTTATTCTTCATTCTTTACGCAAAAAGGAAATATAGTTACTCTCTTAGTCTTATATTAAACTTATACTAAATAATGAAAAACGTAAACCAATTGATATAAGCAGTAACACCCTGCTATCTCTCTTATAAATGCCAATGGTATAGCAAAAAAACATTCGCACGTAAAATATTGTAAATATTAAAATAAAATTATCAAAACTTTTTTCATGTGACTATTTTAGGCAAATAGAACTATATCTTGAAACAACGTATTTCGGCTAAAGGTTTACCATCTTCAGATTTTCTAGAAGATAAATTATAACAGCAAGTAGAAAAAAGTATGATTAACTTTGATTCATGTTTTTTTAACATTAAAATATTTTTTCAAAAATTTATATAATAGTCATAACTAAGTTACTCTTTTCTTCTATTATAATTTATCTTGAAGAAGACCAAAAGATGGAAAATCGTTAGTAATAGAGCTGTTTAAAAATCAAAAAGCGTTTTCAATTCTGGAATACAAACTCTCAGTCACAAGGCAGTTGTGTCCAAATTATCAGTATTATTTACATACCTGCTTATGTCTAAGCAAAAGAATTTTACTCGCATAAAAATACGTCAGGTTATGATTTTTTTAGATTCACATTGCACATGTGGTAAATAAACGATTCGCCAATTTTTGGGTTATTTTTACAAAAAGCCAGTTTGTGAAATATATTCACACTCACGAAATGTGTTCCCGCGAATTATGCAAAAAAGCTCGTGTCATTTTAACACAATTATTTTATGCTCTTATACAGTTTTGTGTAAACGGTAAAAAATAACAGTATTGTGTATTTTTTCCAAATGAACTTTGTTTAAAAAATGAAGCCTAGAACTGCACGAAAGTTTTCTGAAACGGCGTATAACCACTACTGATTGTGAGAGAAAAAAGTGCATTCCGTTAATCAAATTCACTTTGTTGGAAGAATATTATTGTATTAATATCATTTTTAAGCAAATTGAACAAAATACAGATAGATATGTATTTATGTCTATAATTAAAATAGTATTAATAAGGCACCTAAATAAATAATTAATACACTAAGGGAGCCAAGAATGTTAAATTAACAAAATACGTTTTGTTAACAAAATATTGTCGAGTTAGCTAAATTTTAGTTAATCTTACAAGAAAAACGACAGCAACGATATTGCTTAACTAACTTAACAAAGCCCAAAGGGTTCATGTGAACAAATACATTGAATATATGTATTGCAGAAATCGCCGTGAAGATGGCGCTTCTTCTATTTCACACCAGTAATGACGCATATTGGACATAAAAAGTGCAGCAGTCAGGGTTATAAAGTATTAATCATGGTACAAATATATGAGGTATGCTCGAAACAAGAACGTTATGCTGTTGTTATTATCAAATCGCGTCATAGAAGTTACCTATTGTCAAATTTTACTAATGCAACTTTGACAGTTGATAGCTCTTATGACGGCATTTGGAAATAACAGCAGAATAACGTTATTGTTTCGATCATACCTTAGGTATTTGTATCGTAGTATTAATCTAGTATATTTACCAGTTAATAATTTTATCTTGTTAATTGGAACTATGGCTGGGAATAAATCAAAAGTCACAACTGGTTACGTTTCGGTTTATTGTAACCCTTTTTAACAACTATCTATCTGTAATATATTTAATTAGCATTTATGAATTATTTTGGTTTGTATTAACTATTTACCTACATTAAAATTTTAATTACTCTCCACTCAAAATGTTTGTTACACTCGGTATAAAACCAACATGGTTTTCTGTAATAATTATAGGCAAACATTTTAAAATTGTATATGGGACAAACACAGTGTATAAAGTTACATGTTAACGAACAAATATTTTAATGCATGCTGGCTCAAAGGAGGATTTTGTGTTAAGAAATAAACATTTTTTTGTTATTATTTTTATAATTTTCAATAGTTTTGGGCAGATACAAGGATTAAAATTAAAGTTAAAACAGTGGAGCGTAGATTTTGGATAAATTTGCTATGTCGGTTCGATTGTTTATGCTATTTCTGGTTTTCTTGATATAAATCACTTTTTACATATTCCGTTTATAATAATTTTTTCTTTTGCTAAAGTTTTAGTTGCGTCATAATTAAATTTATGATTGAGCTCATATTCATGTTTTTTAAGGCAGTTAAGTTAGTCGAAAATTTATGATTTTGCACTCTATTTTTTAAATATTGTTTTTTGTTTGACCAACATTCACACTATTGCAATCATTACATGGTATTGAGTAAATTAAGTTGGCTAAACATAGTTTTATTATTTAACGCAATAAGAATAGTTATTTTGAAGTATCAGATAACATTGGTTCATTTTAAATTAAAATATTTGTTTAACTATCAACTTCCGCTTCTTATTTTATTAATTCTTTTGGTAGATTTAACATCAAATAGCTGTTTGTTTTAGCTAGGACACTTATTGTTGTAACAATATTGAAGGGTTAAACTGAAATTACCTTGATTATTAAAACTATGCTAGGAATATTAGCAAATCTACATAATTATTTTAATATTTACATTTCGTTACTTTACAGATGGTTTTTATCATTTTTTTATTGGATCCCTATTTTTTTATCAATCTAATATATCTTCTCTCAGTATTTATTATTTTGATGTTACGAAGATATTTTAATTAATTGTATAAAATTATGCATAAACTTAAATTTCCAACATAAAAAAGACGTGAATTAAGGCTGCGTTTATATTAATTAATAACAACGTTTCGCTTTATTTTCAATGCTTTTTCAAGTAGAAAAAAATATAAAATGTAAATAGTGTAAATTATTATAATTAAATTATTTTACTTTAATTTTGTTTATAATTTACACTTTATATTTTTTTATGCTTGAAAAGGCTTTGAAAATAAAGCGCAACGTTGTTATTAATGTTCATTTCCATATTTACGACCTAAAAAACCAAGAAAAAGGAGGAATTAAAATACATATACATGGTCAAGAAAAGAAGCTTTAAAATATAGCCATTGGTTTTAGTAAATTAACTGTGAGTAATACTCTAGCTCCTGCAAGTATTTACCTATGTAAACACCGAACCAAAGGTATCAACTTTGAAATATTATTTTTGGATACAGTTATTCATTATTTTACTTTCTTATTTAGCATTTTAAGCGCCATTTATTATACATATTTTGTGCGACCGAACAGCTTTTATTCTTATAACTAACAGCTTCTTGCGGGTTTCGCCGCAACTGGAACAGTTCAGTTATCCTGAAGAAGCTGTCAGTATGAACAGCGAAACGTCGAGCGAAAGTTTTGACACACGGCGAAACCCCGCAAGAAGCTGTTAGTTATAGTCACACCGGCCGTGAAAGCCTACGCAGTGTTAGCTTTTATTCTTTTCTCCCAATCGAAATTTTCTCGCATTGTTAATGATGCAGTGGAAACAAAAAACAAAAGGACTCGGAAGGTAAAATTTAATATATTCAAAATCGCTTTGTACCAGCTCTTTTTCGATATTTCTCTAGCTCTTAGGGCGTCCCGCGGGACAGAGCGTCTTCATGAAAATTTATAATGTGTTCACCATACGTATACATTACAATATCTTTGTAATGCTAATTCCGGTTTTCTCGGAAGTAACAGTAGTCAAACTGCAGAGGATGCTGTTCGCTTCCGCTGCTTACATGTAAAGAATGCAGGATCATATAGTCAAGAAAATCCATTCAACATCTTGACAATAAGATTTTACCCATAAAAGGAATAAGGAAAATAAACATGCTTTACAAATTGATACAAACCACCTTTGCACATATTGTTTTGCGTCCTTTTATCCTTATCTTCTTACAGCGAAAGTATAACTTTTCTCTTCATTGAAACATTGAAAATTGGATAGTAAAATACAACAGTTAGAACTTGTCTTGTTAGCTAAAATTGATTTCTGGATAACGCCTAAGAGTAGACCATGTATGTGTATGTACATGTGGATACATATAAATATTCTGAAACAAGTTTTTTTTTTTCAGCAGTGACATAAAATCGATGCAGAACTAGTTTGCAATATATCTCGGTGAATTTCCCGATGCAGAAGAATCGTATTTCCAAATAGAATGCAACGATATTTCAGGCGGTGCTTCTATGTACTTGCATGCACACGTGACTTAGATGAAAATAAAAAGATAGCGGTATTAGCACTTGATGAAAAGCAATATCTTACTTGGTTGTCAAATAAGATCCTTTCGGGACTGGTAAAATATGTGTTCGTGTTTGAGATTATATTCGAATTAAATACCTTGTAAATCTTAAAGAATGACTTCATATTCAAATCTTGATGATATAGGTTGAAATAGTAATGTTGATTTCTGTATGTTATTATCGCTTTTTCATTTAATGCGCGTTTCCAGTTTTTGATTAAAATATTCTTCTCCTTCACTTTGTATCTAATTATTCTCAAGGTACAAGGAAAAACCGATTCAATTGCCTCAAACAAATTGACTTTGTTATCCTTTACGTTATTCACTGAGATGTTGAATAAATAAAACGTTTGAGGCAAACAAATAATTTTGCTGAAATATTTGCTTAACAATGTAACCAAATTACTTGGTAAATTAAATTTTAAATCTTAAAACAGGCAAGTAATGATAAAGAAGAATTTGATTGCACCTACTAAACTTAATTCTTTAAATCTAATAAGGAATTATATTTAAAGTTACCAAGCACAATTCCATTTTAAGAGAAAGAAGCTGATACTATACAGCCACCTGCAGTGGTTTAGCCATATAAAATATGGGTTTTAATAAGGCATTGTATGATTGGTAGTATGAATCGTATCTATTCTTACAATGACGTTAAATCATAATAGGTTTCTTATGGTTCCTAATACTGAAACGGTTCTATTACTCTTCCAAAATTGCGCAGTACTGATTGTGTCGTAACAAACAATTCCGGATGATTAGAAAATTATTCTGGATCAGAGTTCAGAAAATCAAAACGGATATATTTTATTGGTAATGTGAACACTGATGTTCATAAATTATTGTAGTAATTAGCAGAAATAGATTAATTCGTTAATGATTTCATACTGTAACAAATGCTTGCACTGATGCTATCAACTTAGTTTTGCTCTACCAGGATTTGTGGTAGTAAAATAACCCAACAAATATAGTGAACATTCTCCTATCTCTTTTCGTTCGTGGCACTTGATTACATAATGTAATGCCTGAGCTGTTTACCCCTGTAATCGTTACACATTAAGTCTGCGATTTGTTACATGTAGATTATCTCCAGCCCTGGTGGTATAATTGTGAAGATCAGCATTTGTGGTAAATTTGTTTTTATAGATGTAACAAATGTACTTTACAGTATGTAAATACATGCAAGATATGTAGTTGTTTAAAAATAGTTCTGCAGGAATCTCTGAAGTGTGCACCAATTATACTGCGAATTACCGCTTTCTGCGCTTTAAACACTAGTCCAGCTGCAGTAGATGATCCCCACAAGTAGTCGAGTAACATAACCTGAAATCTAAGACAATGAAAGACGTAACATTTGCAAGAGATTTGATTAGCAAGCTTCAGAATTCAATGTAATGTCCAGAAATTTAACATCAGTAGACTGAAAAAGTGCATTACCATTGATTTCCAAAGTCTACATGTCTTTGTCTAGTAATCATGTATTTGGTCTTGAGAGATAACTTGTTTTCGGAAGACCATTACATTAATATCTGTAATAGATAATCTGATATGTTATCTGCATCACGATCACTCAGTCAAAAGGTCAAATACATATTTCAAAGAAACAGTAGAATATCTTTAATATATAAACAGAATAAGGCGGGACCAAGGACGGATCCTTGTTGAACACCCATGTGTAAGGGTAAAGTATGTGATTGAACACTTTCAATTTTCCCATTTGCGGTGGTTTGCCTAATTTTCACGAATTGTGTTCTATCATGTAGGTATGATGAAAAATAGGCAATTTCAATTCCTTTAGTACCATATTGTTGTAATTTTTCAATCAGTATATTATGTTGCACACATCGAACATATTTTTTTAAATCACAGATCTCCTATGTTCAATGTGTTCCAATATTTCATCGTAAAAGTCTATTAATGCGGTAGTCGTAGATTGTCCCTGTCTGAATCCATGTTGAAATTTTTCAACAAAAATTTTCCACTCCATTTTCTAATTTTACTTTGTTTTTAAACCTGGACTATTTTTAAACTGATTTGAAATTGTAAGTATCTTTTAAATTATTTTTTAATTTAATTTTTTAATTTGCTTATCTCTCTTATTTATATATAAATATTTTAACTCTATACATTACTACTTGTTAATCATTTTTACACTCTATCATTAATTGATACTTCTGTAGCTGACCTGAAAATGCTCGGCTAGAGCGAAATCGATCGTGCGATTATTAAAGAATTTTGTGAGGGATCAAGACCTTGTTTTCTTTTTTTTTCATTAATTCTATTTACAAGTTTCTTTGAGCAGGCGTTATAAAAAAAGCAGATAAATACAAAAATCTTGACATAACAGATACTACAATGATTAATAATATCAAGAATACAAAAACACTTAGCTATACAAAAAGGAAAATTGTTGATATATCGCAGTTTTGCATAAATTTCTGCCATTTATGTTGGCTGTTGCTTTCTTTAATGGGCAACTAGCAAAAATCTTCCATCATGATTGGCTCCCACCTACCCTGATATCGTTTCTCCGTTTCTACAACGTTTTGATGGGATCTTTCCTCCCGGTCATCTTTTCAAAATTAGCAGGAAAGAAATCCAAATGTGAATGTAAAAAAATAACTTTAAGCTACATTCAGCACCCTACATTTTTATAGGTAATTAGTTATAGCCCAAGATGATTTGAATATTGAATGAGGTTTAATAAAGATGAGTCAACCGAATTGATGGTTTCGAGTTACCATTATAAACTAAAATTGTTTACTTGTTTTCGACGAGGCGATAAATAATCGCCATCATGCAAAGTTATACTCAATACTCATTTCATACAAAAGTTCATTTACATCCGTGCAGTAACAGAAATTTCTTTTAATTTTGTAAAGAGAACTGAATTTTACGCGACGATTCTTCAATACATAGATTTTTGTAGTCTAATGTAGAAGATTCCATTTTTTAAATCGAGATCCCAAAATTTGTGATTTTTCTTTGGTTACACCCAAAAACCGCACTAAGACATTCAGATCTGATTAAAGCAGCTTTCCATTTACCAGTTGACTCATCTCATTTCAGTTTGTGCGTTAAGTTACGAACTGTTCACGTCAAACTCATTTAGTCGCCAGGTTATGTCATTCGTAGTAAGTAACTCGTAGCTTAACGCACAAAACGACAAAACTGAAGTGAAGTGATCCAGACGATAAATGGAAAGCACCTTAAGTAATGAGGTGTGATTCGTTAGAAGGAACATAGATACGTCAGATCACATGAAAATGACACATTCGAAACATCGTTTATAGTTCCTTCGTCCGTGAAATTTGCAAAAGAATTTGAATGCATTGGAGATGGAAGCTCACAATCAACTCTTTTCAATGGTTCACTTAGAGATAAAGTGTCTAGATACTTTATTTTGTATTCATTTCCTTTTGAAAACCTTTCAATTTTTACAAGACGAAAGTAACACACAGTGACATCGATTTGTTGGTTTACGCCTAATCATCAGCCTTTCTGAAAGGATGTCAAAAGAAAATTTGTTTATCTTCCACTGTTAATTCGACAAAATATGAAATAGCAGCATGTATATGGTCCTGTCTTGATTTCTAATTTTGAAGCCAAAATATTGTTCCTAAAATCTTTGAATTCATTCACTTAAAGGCTTCTTTGTAACATATAATCAATAAATATAACAAAAACCGTCCGGAAAACTTTTACAACCTCTTGCGCAATTTTCCATTCTTTAAAATCACACGGAACACAAAACATTACTTCAAACTGTCTTAATTGACAATTCAATGACATTTCGTTTGTCTCTTCCCAGACTGCGTCAACAACTAAACAATAAATGAAGCAGTCCGCCAGCTACAACCTTTATATCTGCAGGTATCGATTTCAGAAGTTTCTATTTTAATATATTCCGCTTTGACTAATTTATTAGAATTCTCTACTTCTCTTTGAATGCTTGGCGTCGTATCCTTTGTAAGTGCACCTGCTCTTCAGCCGCGAAGAAGCTCGAAGTTGTTATAATACTCTTTTTTATCTATCAGACAAAAATTTTATTTTGAAAATGTCGCGTGATACCCTACGTTAGAATACAGTTTTTATGTTTAAAACAATGCAAGATGCTACAATTCCAGATTGTAAAGTCAGTTATAAAAATCGTGTCGGTTAGTGTAATCTTGGTATAAATCGTTGCTGTTATTGGCTTTGATCAGTGTTGGGCAAGATAGGAGAAGGGATTAAATTTCTAGAGCGAGTAGATATGTTCGTGTTTATTGGCGTCATGAGTGGGGAGTAGTATTGGCCAGCAATTTTCCGAGAGCCGATAAAACACGAGTAAGTCTAATCGCTGTAGAAATCTAATCGCTTCCCTTAACTTGCCCAACACTGGCTTTGATTTGACGAGCCATCACACCTTCACTTAGATTAGTTAAATCATCGCCATTTAAATCCTTCTTGTTTTTACTTAATAGGATTCTTTCGGCTGTATTCAAAAGACTTTGGAACTCAAGTTTTGCACAACCTGTCTTAATAATTCTATTGGTTGGATAACATTTTTTATTTTCTTCATTTATTTAGTAATAAAGAGGAAAAACATCGTGGTGATTGTTCTTGAGCGCATTTCTTATTACTTCATATTGATGATTCGATAAATCCATCACAATAGCTAATGCTATATATTTTTCACTAAATAATTTTATAGTATCAATTCCGATATAGAAAAAAAAAGTTGAGAATTCAATTGAGTTAAACAAGCTACATGATAATATAATAATAATCAATCGGCGTTACCGTAATTTTCAAAGCAACTTTCATTTACATAACTTTTATAGCTTGTCAGATTGAATACGTTAAGTTTAAACTGAGTGTAGCATAATAATGATAACATATTGTACATAATAAAATTTCTTTATTGAATAGCCAGGCTATGTGTTTATTCACTTAATAATATTAACCGCCCTAGAAGAGAAAAGCACGATACGTTTGTTTGGAAAAGAAACGAATAAGGTGTAGAGTGCCAGATCTATAGGGAAAGTTCTTTATTTGCGCTGCACTTCAAATGAGCGTTTCGTTCCGATTCCTTTATTTTCCTTTTCAGCAAACAAAGAAGGAAGGAGGAGCTTTCGTATATTTCGAACTACTAGATCTGTTTTCGAGATTATTTCCTTTGTAATAAGACGTGTACTCGGGAATGAAACGAATAGTGTGCGTAACTAACATAAATTGTTCATAATAGAATTCTCTAACTGTGATATTCATTCGAAGTGTAAGATATTATCATGTAACATTAACGAAGTAAAATGTATTGCTATTATTAAAGATATGTTCAAAGATATTCTTGTCCTACATTTATTCGTTCTCTTCAATACTGCACTGAGAGAATTGGTCGTATTTTCTTCTGGCCGACGTTTCGTCCATAATCGCAAGAGACATCTTCAGGGCTGCTGCTGCTCTTTGACTTGAAATTAAAAGACTTACACCCGAGACGGGTTTATATAGAAATAACAGTTTTGGTTTAGTGGGTCACAGCGGTTGTGATGGGGTGTTTGAGAAGGAGGAGAGACCTCTAGGTGATATGTAGAAGAAAACCGTCATCGTGGTTCAGACTATCAGGTAGTTTATGGATTTCAATTGATTCTCGGGTTTTGCGAGTGTAATAGTGAAGATTAGATAGGATTTGAAGAAAGTAGAATATGATTTGGTGGCCGGTCTCCGACTTATGCTCAACAAGCATATTCCTAGTTCGCATAGCGTCCGAGTACAACATTTATGTTCTGTAACACAAGTACCCATTGAATGCTTTGATTCATTAATTTAAACACTGCCGGCACAAGCATGGAATTCGGTAAACACCAGGCTTCGAAAAGATTTCGATTTTTGATAAGAAAAAAAACTGAAACTTTGAAGTTTAATTTTGAAGTTTTGATGTGGTTAGAGAGGAATTTCCTTATACGGTCGATAACCCCTTAAATATATGTATATTTTAGTTGATTTATCTTCAAATTGACCTTCCAATATTTCTCTGTAATTTCTTGTATTATTTTCTTTTGGATTTAAGGTCGGGTAGATTCAGCAAAAAAAATAAAATTCTCAATTGCATTTTATTTCTGCTACGATCGTTATATTAAAATAATACAAATAATAG
Organism: Protaetia brevitarsis; assembly: GCA_004143645.1. Lineage (NCBI taxonomy): Eukaryota > Metazoa > Arthropoda > Insecta > Coleoptera > Scarabaeidae > Protaetia > Protaetia brevitarsis. The sequence continues at coordinate 47,232 of RXPK01002336.1, read as the reverse complement.
CACTATAATTGATGTGCAGTGGGTTGTGTTTCTAGGATGCAGATGTCGGTTTATGGTACGCTGGATCTGGTGTTTAGGATAGTTATTATAGGTTGGGTATCCCATGTTACCGAACATGGGATAACTCTTTGAACAAGCAATTAGGTTCGGTTATGGCAGTGGCTCTTTTTAACTAATGAACTTATGATATTGTTGTTTTTGGGCAGAATGATGGCGTGGAAAAGCATATACGTTTGCAATAAACGGAATGTCCCACAGTACCATCAAATCAACGATTCACTAGGACATCTAGAGAAGAAAGAATACCATCTCACTCGAGTTCCATGGTGAATTTTATTAAATTATGTTGGGAATTAATTCCATAAAATTCACCATCGAAGTCGAATCAGACGGTACTAGGTAGTAGAGAAAACATGGAGCACACTGCCCGTAAGGATTTGTAATGTTGGAGTTGTTTAAATTAAATTAAAAATGCGTTAGATTAAACTAACACATTAAATGTAAATTTTCATTCGCTCAGTGTGTTCTGTTGGCTTGAATATGTTGCTAATTTCTGTTGGCTAAGTTTTAATTTCATTTTTAACTCGATTTTTTAACACTTACGCACATTCTGTCTGGCTTTATATATAACATTTTCAACGTTCTTAAAAAAAAACGTAATCTAATGCTAGTTAGATCAAGTATTCCAATAATAGCACTATAATTTATAATGAGTAAGAGTTCTATCTTGTCGAAATGCATTTTCCTTCTACAAATAAAATATTTGTCCAAAAGAACTTGAAACCTAACTATAGGATAACAACAGCCGAAGGCAAGATCCAAAAATTATGCAAAACAAATCAAATATAAATACAATAACAATAAGTAAATTAACTTACATCTAAGTACAAAATATACATTTCTAATAAGAATGAGTGATCAGTACTCAGACTAGGGATAGATTACTGGTCGTCCCCAATGTATTTAGAGTATTTTTACAGTTTCAAATCAGTTTAGAATTGCATTTATACGCGTCTGGTGCTTTTAACATTGATTGTCTGACTGTCATTGAACATCCTAACTGATTTGTGTCTAGTTTCTATCCAAAATCTCCTTAGCACACATCTCAATGGTATAAATGGTCCAAGGTTGTAACATCCTCTGACTCTTGGAGTGCGACAAATTATTCCTGCGGCCAGACCCTGCTAGGTTTTCGAATCGTCCGTAAACCAGCAGGTGTCTGCCTACGTTAGTGATTTTTCGTTGCATCTCCATTTCTCCCTATTTGGAAAGGAGGTAGTGAAGTATGCACTGATCATTGGTCAAGCACACATCATATCCGTTGGCATACCCAGTATGCTGTCGGAAGTAACCGATTCTAGCAGCTTGTAATCCACACAGGCATGAGCGTGTAGTGATTGATTTGCTATGTACCAAAGGCAAAATGCAGTTAGTCTGACTTTCCACAACAATGTGCAAAGGGGTAGGACCAGAAGGCTTCCTAATGCCAATGAGGAGGAGAAGATATTGCTCCCGTGATTGCTATACTTGCGATACTTTGTATGAATGTAGGTTTTGCTGTGGCTCCGTAATGCTGTGCGTTCTGCTACCAAGATATCGCCCTATAGCTTATAATTGGGCGAATTGATGTCACACGAGCAAATAGACTAGCTTTGGAGATACCTTCCTCCAAGATTTCCCACATATGGTTCGACATGTCCATAAGAATAGCTTTGCTTTGTGAATAATCTTTTCGAAATGCGGATTCCAAGTTAATGTCTTATCAAAAAGGACGCTCAGATATTTTACATTATCTGCAAACACAAGTTTTGCACTTTGAGTAGTGGGTGGGTACCATATGTATGTATATGTGTATATTAGAAGAGTGATATTACACTGCGACCTAAAAGATCTATTGTGTCCCCTGTTGTTCTGTTTTACAGCTGGCCTTCCAATCCTATTCCTTTCAGAAAGTGTAGGATATCAGAAGGCCCTAGGTTAGGTAAGTCTCCCTCTTCGATTTCACGTGCTCCCAAGTACAATGCCCTTGAGTTGCATAGTTCTACGCAATTTGAGAGGGGATGGATGCCATCCTGTTCCCCAATCTGCTCCAGTCGTTTTGCAAACGACAAATAGAAAGTCAGGACAATCGACAAAGCTATAGAGTAACTTAAACATACACTAGTACATATACGCTCATATAACAACAATGGTCATTCATAGCGTGACAGTGATACACACTGGTCGAAGTTTCTTTATGGATAAGTGTTATCAACTAAAACGAAAAATTGGAAAATCTTCGCTAAAATCTTTTCCAATTGATATTGAGACCATATACTATTAGAATAGTTGACACCAGCCGAGGAAATATACTGGCAGCTGTACTTTTTGGTCTATCCCGTGACTTCGACATTATTAATTACTTCCTTTTGCCTATTTGTTTAGACTTTACTTTAGCATTGTTTTCGAGGAAATCTTTATCGACACACTAACAGTTAATTAGATCTACTATCGACGGAGTATGCATTCATACTGTTAGAAAAAAAAATTAATAATAGACACAGAGTTGTAGCGTTTTTTTACGAATTGGTTAATGTTAAAATATTATTTAATGTTAAAATAAAAAAAACACAAAATCATGTTTGCTTGCTTCTCTTTTTTGTGTTTTTTTCTAGACGCTCACAATCATGTTTTTTGCGATTACAGCGCAATCTGTTACGAATCGAAAAAAAAAGTTTCAAACAAAAACTACATACTTGATGGCGTAGAATCCGAATCTGCAATACAAAATGGGGGTTCCCATTTAAGATTTCAAAGTTGTCCCCTCTCCCACTCTGGGGGGTGAGGTGAGGGGTCGAGTTCGGCGCCATTCAGTGAGCCCCCCACATTATAACAAATCTTATTAAGATCTTTTTTTTTATTTGATGCAGTGTTTTAGAGATATTCCGTTGTCTCAAGATAAAAAACTCAGTAATATGTTGATACTGCCAATATCTACAATGATCTAAAGGCGACAAAGTATTATTATTATTAGAGTTGGGCAAATTTGCCGGCGCGGCAGGTTCGTATTCAGAACGTGCGCTCCAACTCATGTACTCCAATAAAGCAGATGAACCGTAGAGTTGCAACTCAGTAACAACAGTGCCTGTTTTTCTTATAAAAAGTAAATTTTTAAATTTTATCTAAATATGTAGTGATATAAAATGCGAATGCATCGCAAGGTGGCCCGTTTGTTCGCCCGCTTTGTCTATTAATATGACTTATGTTTTATAAATACATACTAAATTACGATGATATGATAGATCTGCTTTATTTATATTACATTATTTGAGGCCCGCGTCGCAATACGTACCTGCTCCGCCGGACAATTGCCCAACTCTAATTATTATTATTACTATGAATATAAACCGTTTACCCCTTTTAAAATAAACTTTCTTTGGTTAAAATGTTCTTTTCTCTTCAACAACCCACTTAGATGTAAATTAATTAACTTCCACTAATTTTGGTTTACATTACTTATTCTAATAAACTTATAGCCATTTGATTATATTTTAGCTAATATTTGCTAGGATAAAAGCATCCTACATTCCAAGAAGAGCTAAATTAAAAGTAATAATAGGTACCATTTTATGCATGGGATTGGTGTATCTGGTACTTTAGTATTCAAATATATTCATAACTTTGCCAAAACTAGTTTAACAATACAAAGCGCTTTGCGGCTTTTATTTATCTCCAGATGGAAAATATTTCATACCTCACCCGTTCTCAACTTTCATGGCTTCTTTAGAAAACATAAAATTCAAGTCGAAAGACTACCATACACAGGGCATATCAATTCCGGTCTGAAATAAAAATAGAATGATATACGTGCATGTCAAGCGGAAAAGAGGATTTCTTATTTTTCTCCCGTCATATTCTTCAGTTGCATGCCTGTCGGATGGAATTAAACCTTTTATTTTCTCTGCTCGGCTCGGAAAAGGTAAAAACTTTTTCCGGTTCTAACTAAAACAGAATCTAACTCGCATTTATGGTAAGAATTTTATTGTACTTTTGCAGTAAAGAAAAACTCTAACGTCTAATTGTTTCACTAACCTAATGAAATAGGTCCTCGTCCGTATGGCCCATACGTATACGCTTTATACGCTGTTAAATTTTACGTGCAGAACAGAATATTTTATGTTTTCTGCTATAACGTTCGCACTATAATTCATGAAAATGTAATTGATGTTGGTGTTGGAAATATAAATAAAATATATTTATCTGTGCCTACACATTTCGGAAATACAAACATTTTAGGAAAATAATATAAGCTATGTTTTATCAAATTATGTGATATTGTGAGCTTTATTGCGAAAAGTCAAAGTGGTACGAAAATACATATATCGAAGAAATGGGCAGAACCTTAAAGGCTTGAAACAAAGGGCAAACAATTGTTTGTGCAAAAGGAGTAAGTAAAGCATGATTAGCACAATATGCTTGGGAAGGTCGCAGGATTGAGAGGGCAAGCTTCAATTTTGGAAATTTATGGAAACCACATCAAGAGAAAGCCATACTGTACGATAAGTGCATTAACTTGGAGTTAAACAACATCTGCCTGCGAATTATAGAAGATTGTAACACTGGCCATATAAATGCAAATAGGTCGAAGACGTTAGCTGTCTCCTCATATAATCTAATCTTAACACATTTCTGACTAATACTCCTAAAAAATTGAAAAGAGGTATTAGAGATAGTACAGTTTGATGAGTTAGGTACATATTCTCTGTTGGAAGATAATGGCAAAACGTGAAATAGATTTATTCCTCCAGACAGCCATAGAAAAAGGTAATGGACATGTCAAACGTAAAAGTAAAAACAAAAGAAAACCAGTCACAGCATTAGTAAAAGTAGTCTAGTCTAAACAGTTAAAAATAAAAGTGTATAAAAAATTGAGACTTAATATTATATTAATATTTTTAATTGTATAAGGTTGGGAGATCAGAAGGCTATGGAATACTAAATAAATTGTAAAATATACCTTTGGAAAAGAAGGAATTCCGTTGAAACGTCAGGATAACAATGTAATTTGAATTAAGAGGAATTAAAATATGCCCACTAATCTCAAGAATTTTATTTAAAACTATTTATAAGTAAACCCTGTTTGGCCAAGAAAGCAAGATTACTAATATAAACAGTTAATTATCTAGCTATTTATTGCTTTTTTTTTTAAAATCAAATTCTTCAATACAGTAAAAAGTATAATCTAATAACTTACTATATAATTGGTTAGAATATAGCTACATTATATGAGTTTTTTTACATGCTCAGGAAGACTGTTATTAAATCTCCGAAATACTGGAACGAGTCAAAAACTTAAACTAATATATGTTACAACTTACATAGTTCCTATTTGGTTACATATATTTCCTACAGTACCGGTCTTGTTTCCCTTTTTCTTTGATGTGATTTGATAAGACAAAATAAATGATAAAGTTAGTATTCAAAAATTAATATCCTTTACCCAGATTATCCAAAATGAGTATCCATCTAATGGACACATGCCACTGTTTTGCAGCAATGGTTTTAGTAAGGTTCTATTGTGAATTACATAGAAGAAGTTGTCTTGCAGTAGCTTATAAGTAGCTATAAAACTATTGAAAGATGGGGATCAGCGTTAAAGCGTAGGGACCATATAGCCTTAGAGTGTGAAAGGAAAACCTTTTAAGATTTTTACTAGCATATGAATTTCTATAGTTTATATTCACTAAGTTAGTACAATCAAGAATTTTTCTGTTTAAAATTAAATGTTCTCCAAAAAGCAACTATGGATAAGAGACAACGGCTAATTGAATAACTTCTATTTTGTAAAGATACATTTTCCAGCAACGTTTCGACCAAGCACTGTTCTTTAACAAGGTATGCTATTTCTCTCATGGGTGACCAGAAGAAGGCAACTCGGCCAGAAAAACCTATTGTGCCCCCTCGTCAATTTTAACCCTCTTAGTTAGGTTGCACCCTATCAAGAAAGTTCGCAATCTGGCTGAGAGTTAACTTACCGATTCTGGGTTCGTCCAATCGATCGACACCAAAGTGCGCCCGCCTCTCCCCGTCTACTGCCAGGCAGTTGATGAGTAGGTGAGCAGGAGTTTCCTGCGCACGCCCATACTTTCTGCACAGGGGAAGTTTACTAGCCCCATGCGATACATGTGTTTATTTAGTGTGCAGTGCCCAGCAGATTCCCGTGAGTAATCTCAATCTGTCTCTGCTCATAAAGACTGCCTTATAGAGTCTTTCCTTATTCGAATGAAGACCTAGATATTTACAATGTCTTCCGACGGCGAGCAGTGGCTAGCAGCAAGTTGGGATCTGACAAACGTTTTGATGCTGCCATATGAGCTATCACATGTCAGTTCTTGAATAACGGCGACTCGCTGACGCCCCTTGCTAGTGTGTCAGCTATTTAATTGCCTCTGATGCCAGAGTGACTTGGCATCCATCTCAATGTAACAGTTAGATGTTCCGCCAGCTGTTTAAGCCTTTTGCGGCACCCAAGTACCACGTCAGAGTCAAATCTACCAGTCCACAAACTTTGAGAGCAGCCTGGTTGTCGGAGATGATTTCTACCTTTCAATTCCTGCGCAGGCAGCTTGAGATGCCCTCGGCACAGGTCTGGATGGCAATAATTTCGGCCTGAAAATGGTGCGGGAGGCCTATACGCTAAAAGCTTCGCCGTCCTGCTCTCCGTCCCTTCAGATTCCAAAACCCGTGCGATTACGCGTTTTCAAGGCATCGAAAACCAGCGGGATAGACCCCGTTTCGGTTTGCGGATGTACGCAATTGCAGTTTCCCTGCTGGAAATACCTAAGCTGTATCCACCAGAAAAGCTGAAAACGGGCGAGAGTTTATCCGCCTTTACGGACAGTAGTATACTGTCTTTCGATGTAGTTGGAGATGTTGGTGTGATCAACTTTGCCGGAGAAGTCCTTGCATCCACTACATTTTGCTCTGTAAGCCCCTAGTGTTGCTTCAGACTACAACACCAACTGCAGCGCGGGAAGCTACGGCCATTGCGCATACCTAGACAGAACCGCGATTCATCGCTGAAGACGACATTATGCCATTCTGCTTCCCAATGCTGCCGTTCTCTGCACCAGTTTAAACGTTGACGATGATGGTCCGTAGTCAAAGGAAGTACTAATCGTGAACGGTATGAAGAAAGTTCAAAGGTTCGAATGCGGCGATATAGTGTACACATAAGGTTTGTTCCAAGAAAAAGTTGGTGATTAGTTGCCGACAAGGGTATGCACTCCTTTAAAGCGCATGCTTCATTTCAAACAAATCCCAAACTTGTACTGTGTTAGAACCAATTAGAACGCACATTAATATATGCAATAACCGATACCTTCGGTATTCAACAATCGTAAATATTTGAATATCTAAATATTTTTGTGTGAGAGAGAGATTCAATTTTGTAAAATATACAGAATTCTTTGTTGGTTCAGCCCCAGAGTTCGGCACAGGGCATAGCTTATATGCCTATAAAGTTAACATTGGCATGCGTTGGTAACAGTACATATCGGTTTGAGAAAAATCCGCGAAACGTTCTCACTGTCAGCAAACCATTACAAACCATGTTGGAATACATGACTACTAGTCGAGGATTTTAAGTTTGGCTTTCTTGGAACGCATATTTGTCAATGCGCATGGTCTCGCACGATCAGTGATGGGTTTCAGGCTTTCTTGGAACAAACCTATAGTAACAGGTCTACCTTCTCCAAACCATTGGTCAGCGATCTGACGCGTAGTAGCAAAATGTTCTCATAGAACTAGTTGTCGACGCCTAGTTTGGCGCTCTGTGGTACGCTTCAGTTGACCAGTTGGTCTTCTTCGTGTTGCTCTACCTTCTTCTGTCCACACACGCATTATCGTCATGGCAATTCTTTATTAACACGACAACCAATTTCGTGATAAGACAAACCAACATCTCGATAGACAACAATTCTACTTTGTATCCCTGCCAAAGTCACTAACACGGTAATAATTTTGACGTCTTGGAACTCCAGACATTTTGTTATGCTTAACACTCGTAGACAGACGCGCAATAACTAAACATTTCTGTACCAGTCAGCTCTCATAAACAAGTTTCTTCAGAAAAACTAAGAGATATTTTTTTTCGCAAAATATTATCAAAGATAAGAAGTTCACATTCTTACCAGCTTGCTTTAAATATAGTTATTCTGATGCCAAAAAACCAAATTGAACAAAATATTCCTTATTATTGGTAAATTTATCGAATTTTGCTAAATTTTAATCGTACACCTTAAATTTTGATGGTCTTCTGTGACGTAAGAAAGGACCGTATAACTTTCTTGAATTAAGATTATCGCCTCAGAATTGAACAAAGAATCGGTCTACCTGGCGCTTATCCACCCTTTTCTGGCCATCGTGTATAACACATCTCGTATGACCCGCGATTACTTATTAAGTAATGCCAACATGGTAAAAAATCTGAAGGTTAAGAGAAGAGAAAGTTATGTTTATATTACAAATCGTTATTATTTAACGTTTACACGTATTAAACATCTTCTGAATTTTTTTATTATAAAGCGTAAAGAAAAAGTTTTAAGGTAGTGTGTTTTATGTATAATTCTAGGTATCTACTGTTAATGTTTCGTTTCCTGGATAGACTTATTTTTCTGTTGTGGTTAGTTTTTACATCACATTGTACCGATCTATTCTTAGAACGTAAATTGTTACCCATAACGATTTATTCGCGTTCATTTGCGTCGTCAGAATTCAGCTATTCTACCCGCAATTCCGTCATGCCGTTTAACGATCACCGCTACATCGAATACGGGCTTCCCATTACCGCCTATAAACGCGGATTTTAATTGGTGGTGCATCGTAACATAACCTACAAAAAGAAGCACGGTTGTCGGTAGCATTGCGGACTGGACGCGGAGAGTCGATAATCAGATTGCAGATATATCCTGATGCACCCGCGACCCCGTGAACTTTGCTATTTTGCCAACATTTGTAGCGGGTTGGCCTCACTAATATGTATGTGTGTGTGTGTATTTATGTGTACCGGGCCGGCCTTTTCGATTTGTATACATATGTTTGTGTGTGTGTATAATACGTCTGCATGAATATGAATGCATGTACTAAATTGGAATGAAAGAGTTCGGCTGTGTCGACAAAACATTCGCAACTCTAAACAAACATTCAAAAGGGAGAACGGTAATGCAGGCTAATTCTTTAGCTCTTTAAATTCTATTCTTTATCTGTATACATCTACGGCATGTTGTGTTTTGTAGTACCCTCAGAAGTCACTTGAGTGAAAATATTTCCGAGTATTAATGAGGAGAAAAATGAGAACTATAAAGTACGGTAGATTGTTTATACCTACTGCTTCTGAGATGAAGTTTCTACAGTTTTTGACGTAGGTGCTTGAAAAATAATTATCAAACTGATTTGATTCTCACTCCCCTAATTGATTTTTTTTGTAGTTTAAATGCAATATCGCTTCTTTGGTGTTTTATATTTTCGTCATAAAATTATAAGGAAAGTGTTAATTGAACATGTTTGGATCGTACACTAAAACAAAAAGGAAATTGTTGAATTAAACAAAAAGTATGTATATAACAAATAATAATAATAATATTTTCTTCTATTTATTATTTATTTTTAGTGGGACGTAGCGGGTGCAAGGCTCCACGGACTACGTGCCCCTTCCCCAATTCCACGTTGTGAGGATCCCTCAGATGCGGCGAAGCTATATGAATTATCTTTGTCTTGTCCCTATTTATAATTAGACCACTGTAATGACACCAAATCTGGAAGTTGTAAAAATCTCTGTTCAGTAGTTCATTGGCCGTCTTAAGAGCTTTATGCACCGAGACAATCAGGGTGTCATCCGCATATAAATAGTGTTCACAGTTTTCAAAGCAGGTGGAAATGCCATTCACATATAAAAGGTATAGAAGCAGATCCAAGATACTTCCCTGTAGAACACCCCTGTCAACCGCCACTCTCCTACCCATGAACTGGCCAACTCATACACAGAAAGATCGGTCTTTCAAATAATCTTTGAACCACTCACTAAGCGCTGTACACGTTATCTCCAGCATCGACAGCAACGTCATATAGTCGAGACTGTCGGCACCATTCAGTGAGCCCCCTACATTATAACAAATCTTTTTCTTATTTGATTCAGTGTTTTAGAGATATTCCGTTGTCTCAAGATAAAAAACTTACCCAGTATATTGATCTCCTCATTGGTCCATTTTGCATTGCATAGCAATAGAAGAAGAAAGAAATAGAAACACAAAGAAGTTTTTTAAGAAAATTAGCGAACAAAAGAGAACATATAAGGGCACAACAACTGGAATCAAAGATGTAAACGGAGCAGTAGTAGTAGAAGAAACACAATATAAGCAAATCTGGGCAAACCACTTTAAGGAACTTCTAACCGAGAATGTCCTGTATGGTGAGCAGGAATTGGTAGAAGAAGAAATACAGCAGGTTAACAGAATAGAACCACCAAGCTTGGAAGAAATAAAAGAGATAGTAAACAAAAGCAGAAATGGAAAAGCTTCAGGAAGAGATGGCATAAATATGGAACTTATAAAATATGGAGGTGATAAATTACATGAAACAATATTCCAACTTATAAATAAGATATGGACGGAGGAAAGAATGCCATCAGAATGGGACGATGCGCAAATTGTAACCATACATAAAAAAGGTGATCAAAGGGAATGTGAAAACTATAGAGGTATTACACTAATGAACGTTGCCTACAAAATTATGTCAACTATAATTCAGAGGAGACTAGTTAGCAGCAGCAAGAACACGATAGGTCAATATCAATGTGGCTTCACGCAAGGCAAATCGACAATAGATGCGATACATACTGTAAAGCAAATATTAGAAACAGCGAAGGAGTATAGAATAGAACTTGAGCTACTGTTTATAGACTTCAGACAGGCTTTTGACTCCCTACACAGAGACAAACTAATGCTAGCATTAAAAGAACTAGGTATAGACTACAAGCTGCGAAAATTAGTGGCCATGACAATGAAGCAAACGAAAGTCAGCATAAAAACCCAAAAAGGAGAGACGGATAGTTTTGTGACTAATAAAGGAGTGAAACAAGGCGACGTTTTATCAGCAACATTATTCAATCTGGCCTTGGAATATGTCTTAAGGAAAATAAACAGAGGCAATCTTAGGACGGGAGGGGGACAATTAGTAGCATATGCCGACGATCTGGTTATAATTGCAAAACAAAGAAGTATACTTGAAGAAATGTTGAAGGAAGTGATGACAGAGGGAGAGAAGATGGGCTTGGCACTAAATGTAAACAAGACAAAAATAATGAAGCTAGGTAAAGACCGAGAAAATAGAAAACTTAAGATAGGGGAATACGAAATCGAACAAGTCCAAAGATTTAAATACTTAGGGGTCATGCTATCGAGCACTGGAGATAGAAAACCGAAATAGCAGAAAAAATTTTAACAGCCAATAGAGTTTTTAATGCAAATAAAAAATGTCTACAAAGCAAACTGCTCACAAGGAAAACAAAACTAAGTATCTACAACTCGATTATAAGACCAGCGATGATGTATGGAGCAGAAACGATGACCCTTACAAAGAAAGACGAAGAGGACTTAAGAATTTTGGAAAGAAGAATAATGAGAACAATCATGGGACCGGTGAAACTCGCAAACAACGAATATAGGCAGAGAATGAACTACGAAATATCGCAAGAACTACAGGGAGAAGATATAGTAAAGAAAATAAAAGCACAAAGGATAAAATGGCTGGGCCACGTATGGAGAGCTGGTGAGACGGCCACGACATATTTAATGTTACGGTGGGAACCAGGATACGGGAGAGGACCAGGAAGACCTAGAACAAGATGGTTGAAGGAGGTTGAGGAAGATTTGAAGAAGATAGGAGTGACCAATTGGAAAGAGAAAACTAAGAATAGGAAACTATGGGCAGAGATTAGTGAGAAGATTTGAGAAATAAGTTTAAGAAGTGAGATGGGGACTGATCCACCCCTTTTTCGCGGATCTAGAAAGCTTTTTGAAGCGGCGCAACTCCTTGGGAGTGTTTTTAGCCATTATATATATATATATTTGGTCCATTTTGGATATCCTGGAAGATGTTGATATTATGGTCGACAGGTTTTATAGTATGATTTACACAATTTGTGAACGTTCTTTATCTTTGCATAGATCGGCGGGGTCAGCCTATCCTTCTTCATGGTTTAACTTAGTCATCATAGCTAATCTTAAACTTAAAGAATACCACATGAAGCGCTCAAGAACCTCTGGTTCCGCGTACCACCATAATGAATTCAGATGGCTTAGAACTATATGCAAAAACCAAATGTCCTCCTCATACCAGTTATATCTGCGTGAAGTTGAACTGACAATCAAATCCAATCACAAAGAACTATTTAACTTCATGTAGATTGTAGATTGATTGATGAACACAGGACATTCGAGTCGCCTCAGGAAATAGCTGACACATTCGCAAGCCTTTTCTCCCTACGAACATCTAACTGCAAGTATGTTAACTCTTATGATGAGTTCTGCAATTCTTTGTCCATTGTATTGAAGTCTCTCACTGAGGAAGAGATAGTGAAGATCATGGTGACTTTATCTCAGAAATCTACTGCTGGTGATGATATGATGCCTGGTTTTCTGGTGCGAGACTGTAGGTTTTTCTTTGTTAAGCCGCTAATGGTTATTATAAATAAAGCAATATAGTTCTGTGTGTTTCCAAATCTATGGAAGAGGACAAGAATTATCGCAGTTCATAAAAGAGAAAGCACAGTCCTTTTTAAAAATTATCGTCCTATATCAATTATTTCGAATTTTGCCAAAGTCAACCTTGCGACCATAACTCAATTCTTCTCTCAATAATTGGATTGCCGTGCAGAGGTGGACGTAATTTACACAAACTTTTCAAGTGGGTTAGACACGAGCAATCATACATCTTATTGTGTTCGCCCTTTCTTAAGCTTCTCAGAGATTATTGATCTAATAGAGTTAATTACGTATCCTACGACGGCTTCTGCTCCCAAACATTTGTTTTCGCTTCTGGCGTACTACGGGGATCTTGCTTGGGGCCTCTTTTCTTCGTAATGTACATTAATGATAGCGTACGCTGATGACCTTAAGATATATTCGAAGATCTCGTCAGACTTAGACTCACAATTGCTGGAGCACAATGTCCAACCGGTGCTTAAAAAAGGCACTTATTCTTTCTGAACATCAGCAAATGCAAAACAATGCGGTTTACCCGAAAAAGTAGATCAGAGCTTGCATCTTACTTTATTGATAATCAGCAAGTTTATTCGGTTGAAACGTTCACTGACTTAGGCGTTACTTTTGACGTCAAACTTTCTTTTTTGCATCATATCAACTAGATCGTTTCCGCGTCCGCGAAGAAGTTGGGATTTGTATTGTGGGTCTAGCCATTTTTATGATCTTAAGATCTTAATGGCGCTTTGCTTTTGTCGTGCCTGGATTGGAATGCCTCTCAATCATATGGTCGCCATACTATGTGTCGCACCAGTTACTTATTGAGCGCCTACAGCGTCGATTTTTGAAGTTCCGGTCCTTTCGTCTGGATGGCATTTATCCACTTAGAGGTACGGACTATGACGGCCTTTTGGTGCGCCATGGAGCTGAATCCTTGACTAGCAGAAGATATGTTCATAGAGCCCGTTTCATGTGGAAGTTGGTTCGTACAGCAATTGATTCTCCTTTTCTGCTTTCCTCGATCTCCTTTAATGTTCCTCGTGTCTCTTCAAATTTTCTAATACCTGCTCACTTCTTACCGTAAAGACGAATATCTTACCAAATTCCCCGCTTTTCCGTATGTACCAAAATGCCAATAGAATGTATAATGATATGTTTTTTGATAAACTTAAATAATATTGTTTACGTATTTTGTAATATTTAATTTTTTTTGTGCGCCCACACATGTTACTTCTCTTGTAAAACATTGTGTTGTAATTGGTTCCTGTTGGGCAATAAATTATGACTTGTTATTATTATCATTATTACTTAAACAATTTACATTTCTTATAGTTTAGACAAGTGCAGTAGAATGCGTGGAAGCTTGTATTTGATAGTTTTTTAACATTGAATATATTCTACAATTATGGCATATTGATTCCTGGATAAATAGAATTTTAGTCTAACATTTTTACAGTTAAACAAAGTGTTAGCGCTTAGCTTATTTTAGAAATAGATTGAAGAATTATAATTTAATACGGATACTTACCACGTTTTACTTGATACATGTAATCAATGCCATGGAGCTTCATAAGACGTTTACGTAAATCTCAGCTATCAGTTTCCTAACACGGTAACAATGAAACGACCTCCCGACCTCCTGTAATGAGCCCGATAAGTGATTACTAGCTGAAAATTGTTGCTGTCATTTTCCAGGTTGTCGGTCTAGTTTAACCTAGTTCCACGGTTAAATACTGTACTGCAGGCTTTTAATGAGAATTTCTAGATAGCAAGACAAACTTCGCGGAAAATCGCACATTTTCTGTCAGCACTAAAATGCGAGCTTCTACCCTGGAATATTTCCAAGTAGTAAAATTGTCCCAGATGCACACAATAGATCGGGATTCTTGGAACGGGTGTTTTCATAGTGGAAAATATTACGAATTAATTTCACGTAAAACAATGCCGCTGTCGATTTGAGAATTTCATTTATTGTGAATTATTCTGCATTGCGATGTGCTATTTGTAAAGCTCTTATTTGTTGTATGTATTGTATGGCGGTGCAACGCTTACAAGTTGCACAAATTCTGTGAATAAATAGATATCTATTAAGATTTGCGTTATACCGTCCAATGCAGTAATTATTACATCGATAGATTTTCAGAAATTTTATATTGTGATGCTTTACAAAATTAATATCAAAGTATAGGTAATTATAGGGACACAAGACATTAAGCTATTTTGTGATTCACTTATTGTTAGTTTGTATAACGGAACATTATGCTGTTGAAAGATAACCATTTGCTTTGGTTTAAACTAATGGAAAATTGTGGGAAAGCTGCCTTTCAAAGTATTTCAGTAATGGTGTAATTGAACCTTTGGCTTTAAATTACAACCTGTGTTTTTTAATTCGTAACTTAAAATCAGTGTTAACTCGCCACTAGTTACTTAATGTATATCATGCCTGTATTTTTAGTAGGCTTAGCTATGGAATTATATTTTGGGGCAATTCAGTCCTGGCTAAAGACACTTTCATCTGGCAGAAACATTATTCGTTGTTTAATTGGTTTAAAAGCTTCCGATTCTTGTCAACAAGTTTTCACTCGTTATAAATTATTAACTTTACCTTGCATCTTAATTCTTAACCTAGCACTTCATGCCTATGACAATATTAAAAAAATTCAGCTTAACAAAGACATACACGACCACTTCACTAGATGTAGAAGTCCCCAGAGGTTCTCGCTATTAAAGTGTACAATAAACTCCCAAAACATTTGAAAAATGTTGTGTACGTTTTCAGCGCCATGTGTGTAAACTATTAGTGGTGAATGGATTTTATTTCCTACATGAATTTTTAAATTATAAATTCACCTAAGAATATCATGTAATTATTTCATATCATCATCATCACTTTTATTTTTAATTGTATTTTACTCTTACCTTTATTGTTATACTTTTATTATGATCGCTTTTACTATTGTCATTATTACCTCTACGATAATTACTATCGCCTACTACTATCACATTCTTTTTTATCATTACTACTATTGCCATTTTTTATCATTATTATCGCTTTTCTTCTATACTTACACTATTTATTAACATTCTTATCACTTTATCATCATTCTGATATTATCATTAATGTTATTATTATTACTATTACTATGACATTTAATTTTTTTTTATTAATAATCTGCTATAAGAGCAATTTTATTTCCTTTAGAGTATTCTTATGATATTTATGATCGCTGTTACTATTGTTCTTATTATCTCTACAATAATTTCATATCAGTATTACTACTATCGCTTTATCGTTTATCATTACTATTATTGCCATTATTACCATTATTATCACTTTGTCATTATCCTGCTTTTATTATTATCATTACATTTATTTTTTTAATTACACCTTCTTTCTATACTATGGGTGTGTTGGTTTTTGTTTAAGGTATAAAGACGGAAATTTTATTTTTTCCTTTTTCATAATTGTGTTTTATCCTACAATGCATACAATTAAATTTGATTTAAAATTTCTTATTTAGTCTGAAATAATATAAAAAAGTTACATTAATAAACTTGCAACTAGTTTTTTTTTTCCATTTTCTTATTTTTTTTCCACCTTAGCGGTGTTGTTACCCTGAAATATATATCCTTACAGCTGACAAATCAAACAAAATAATTTTAATGTTTTACATTACCTATTGCTCATGTTATTTCCTCTCACGCGAATACAAAATTGGCCATCCGTGGAAATCAACGTTCTTCATTGTACGTACTTGCTACGTTACTTTTAGCGTAACAGCAGAGTGAACCTGCATTTTGACGAGTTATCCTAAAATCGCGTAAATATTTAATACTTTAATTAAAAATATCATCTAAAAAGTTAATAATTTCAAGAAACGGGGCATTGCTGGGTGAGCAATTTGATTCAGTTATAAATAGTTAAATTGTTCCCGGACGACTGGGGCAACGAATACCACGCTATAGGAAAACGTTAACGATGAAGAAAGATGGTAGCATGCTCCGGAATAAGGCAGACTCCATAAAAAATTAACCACAGGTTCAGTAATTTTTAAAAGTTTTGTCATGTTTATTCGACCCACAAAGTTTTGTGAAATGTTGCGGGGGCATGACATATATGTAAGCACTTCTCTATAGGTCCGCTAAACAGAGGGATTGTTTTAAAAGTTCTGAAAGTTGTATACGAGTACAGTTTCATCAAAATAGAGGATCGTTCAATGAAGTACTACTAATTGTAAGTACTTTTTATTAAAATAACTGCTTATTGTATTAAGAACAGTCACTTCAATATTTTAGAGCCTATTTAAATACTAGAAAGGAATCTATAGTGTTTGCATATCTTATTATGATAAAACAAATCAGTCAATCATCGTGGCCGTTTTAATATCCATGAAAAACGTTTCTGAGAGCTACGTTTTACAGGGTCACATCGATGATGTATCAGCCAGAGCTCGTGCTGGATATTTTATCCATACCCTGCTTTAACGATAATTAGTTAACTAAGGCTTTAAGGCTAAGAATTTAAGATTAAAATTGTTGTTTTTATAGGAACCATGACAATAATATGAAGAAGATACGTCTCTTTGGAATATAAGGAAAGCTGTCTCTTGCAAAATTGATGTTAAATGGGCGTTCCTTGTGCTATTTGCTGATAAATTTGGTAACCACTAGTTGACAACTTTTTTATTTTACGATTATAGATGGTATCATCCTGTCTTTATTTTTAATAACTTAGTTCTTTCGCTTTGTTGCTTTTGCAATGCAATTGAAAGACTATTGAATTTGGATTTGCTTTTTACATATTGCCAACCTAAAACCAAAATTTTCTGAACCAATATGAGGCTAACCAATACACAGTATAAGATAAAATTATCGACGGTGAACTGTTTTTTAGTGGCTTCGGCTTTATTCAAAAAAAAAGGAAAGAGTTAATATTTTATGGTCGAATTTTTAAATGCACAGATTTACAAGTATCAACTAATATCTAGGATTCCGAACCCAACTAAGATAACGTTATTGTTCTGACTTTAGTCCAACGGAGATGAAAAGCTCGGATCCGATACAGTTCCGGTTTTGAATCGTGTCGATCTGGTCAGGAAAAAAATTTCGGGTTCACAAGGTTTTCGTCTCTACCGGCACATCATAATAGCTCCGACGGTATTTCTGTAACGCTGCTAAAGCATTGCTATGATCCTCTGTCTTCCCCATTGGTGCATATTGTTAATAATATCTGTTTAATAATAATAATATGGTATATTAACAAAAATCTTAACATATTATATAATCAAACCAATACACAAAAAATGGGTCGATCAAATTTTAGCAATTTTAGGCCTATTATAGCGCCAATATGCAATATTTTTAAAATTATTGAAACATTGGTGTACAATACAATGGTCAACTTTCTATCTAAACATATTTTTCACACCAGTCAAAATGGTTACTTGAAAGGAAGATCTACAGCACGTGCTATTTCTAAACTTTTGGAGAAAGTACTTACCGGTATTGAAAATAAGGAAGTCACAGCCTGCGCTTTAATAGATTTAACAAAGGTCTTCGATAGCGTACACCACGGGACACTTCATCAAGAGCTGCAAAGAATGGGTTTTAGAGGTGTAGCTTTGGATTTAATTACATCTTACCTGTGCGACAGAAAACAATGTGTGGTAGCTGCTGGATTGACTGACAGTCAAATCACATCGGCCTGGCGTATAAACGCTCACGGTGTTCCACAAGAATTGGTTCTTGGACCGCTCCTTTTTCTACTCTACATTAATGATCTTGATGTGTTCTTCACTGATGACACTTCCTACACCGTACGTGGGAGAATTGGCGAAGAGCTGAAGGTGACACACGATCTCTGGAAAAATGATTTTAGAAGAACAAACTCAAGCTGAATCCTAAGAAAACAAACATTCTTCAGTTTGGACTGCCTCCCGAACATCTAACTATCGAACATAATAATGTAGTACTCACCAGTGTCGATAATTCACGTTTTCTTAGTGTTACCATTGACTCCGGCCTATCATGGGAACCACACATTCAAAATTTGGCAAGAACCACAACCGGTATGTGTTACAGCCTCAGAGTGCCCTCTAACATAGTGATTGTAGAAACAGCGTTAAGTGTGTACTTTGCATGTGTTTATTCTCGCTTTTGTTATGGTGTGATCTTTTAGGGAAACGCTGTAAGCGCACATACTATTATTTAAATCTGCTAAGGTGTTGACCTTGACATTATTGTACATCCCAGCAGCTGCAAATTTTGTTAAAAATAATTATAACCATCTATTCAGTAGATATACTAGAACATTTGCACAGTACTAAGGGTGACATCAGTACATATCTACTTCCATCGAAAACCCATTTGTCAAAAATACAGAACCAAGTAGTTTGGCAATGTATTAAAGTATATGTATAATCACTTTCCACTCACAAAATGCCGCCGAAAAATGTTTCAGGAGATCAATAATGATTATTACTATTAGTAATAGAAAAAAAAACAACAATATTGCTATTATTTTATTTAGTTCATTTCCTAGTTTCGACAAACCACACCACCTACCGTATACAATAACAGAGAGTTGAAGAAAATGGGAAAAGAGGTTCATACTAGATGTAACACTTGCTTTATATCTTTGAAAAAACTGTAGATCTGCTTCTTTTGTATTAGAATACATACGTTTGTACGACATGATTTACCACATTGTAAAGTATTTTCCCTGCTTTATGTACGAAACGTAATAACGGTATTATCCTTAATGTCGTAAGAAAATAATTAAAATAACTACTTAGAACTGAATTACAAGTATTTTAAATTATTTCGTCACTAATCCAATAATTTTATAATGCATATTAATACATACTTCTAAAATTTGCGTTTAATAATTATTTGCATTACATGTCGTTATTGACAAATAGATCGCCTTTTGTAATCGCTATGAAAAAGTAGCCGCAAAGAGAGGATTTACCTTATATTATTTGTTTTTAGGGTAGGTTTATCGATGCAAGGATAAATAAATTAGCAGAAAGATAAATAATATAAACCGTTTATCATGTGCAATTACCTGCTAGATAACGGTTATATGGAATATAAAATTGTCCAGCACTTTATTTTAAAGGTAATGTAGATATCTAACAGATGCTTGATGATCATATGATTATCGGTGATCATAACCTACAAATGTAACCAGTTAACCAATTACAAGACAAATATTTGAAAATATAACACAAAATTTATAATAAATGAGTTACTTTTTTTATATACTTTTTATTTATGAGAATGGCAATTTGGTTTTTGTTATTTAGTTATTTACGGGATCTGAATTTAGCTTAATATGTGATATTGCTTATATTTTGGTTTACAAAATTATTGTGTATTAAAATAAATTAATAAAGGCATTGAAAACTGCTGTTTAATTATAGAAAAAAATACATAGCTATATTATGTAACACAGCTGTTGCCACTATTACTATTAATGTTGCTTACAATTGTAGTCTTATTTTGGACGCTAGAACAGGAAATCTTTTCTTCCACATACCATTATCATACCAATGATCAATTCTCGATCTCACTGTGTAGGGCCGTCCTTCGTGTCTTAATATGTGTGCAATGCCGCAGTCTTCATCACCACTTAATAAATAATCCAAATAAATAATATATATTCTATGATAAAATAACCGCGATATCGCTGGCAATCCGTAAACAAATTGCTTGTAAACAAGCCTATCCCTATGTCATATGTGTAAAATATCAAACGAGGCCACGTGACGTTAATCTATTTTCTGCTAACCAATTGTAGGGTATTATTTACCCGTAAGTGTTACCAATTATTAATAATCTTGTAGAAACTAAACTTAGAGTTAAAAATATAATGATTAACAGGTATAAAACTTTAGCTGTCAGTTTACGATATCTGTCAGTTCCTTACCTTCCACTTTTATCGTTACATTGGTGAACCCACTCTTAGTCAGAGTGACAGTGGAAGATAGGGTATTAGCGGGTAACTTCGCTAGATAAAACATAATATAGCGGTATCTGTCTTTAATTACACATGTTTGACTTAGGGCCGATTTCTTCAGCCAAGGATAAAAGTCCCATATTGGTATCTGTTGGATAGCGTTATCTATAAGATATGAAAAAAATAGATTTCTTCAAATAACTGTAAGCAATTTTATCCATGCGATAGAAATCGACAAGATGGCATTTGACAACGCTGTAAAAATACGAGCTCTTAATCTAAACTAGGAAGATAATATACCGGTTACTGCACAAGTGGGTACGAATCATTTGGCAGAACATAACTACAAAACGAAATAGTTAAGGTACGGTTAGCGCAAATCTGTTTAGGATAAGTAATATATTTTATGATTTACTGGATTTGAAATAGACGTAAGTAGCCTATGTTTTTATTTTTACAATATATAGAATTTATATACCACATATATGTAATTACTATAAGTCCATTAATAAATCCATTTTACACACTTTTTTATTCGTTTTTTACATCTAAACGACCAAAGCTTACTCGCGTGCCTTTCCACCATTATAAATAAAAGTAATGGGGTTAAGTTAATGCAATACATACTCATTAACTTGAGGATAATAATTTATCGGTAGGGTCGAGTAACAGATAACTTTTGCGCCACATATCCGAAGGATAACATTTATCAATGGGCGAAGAAAATAATAATTATCACTTATCTGTCAGTTATAGTTATCGTATAGTTATCCTCGACTGAAGAAATCGGCCCTTAATCGATTTATTTAAGGTGATGTATTGAATCATACTACTTCATCTGTAAATGTCAATACCTATTCATATTATTTTTATTAATATAGATGCACTGTTTTAGCAGCGAATTTAATAATGATATTTGTGTTAGTTAAGATAAGTATGGTACACGAAATTGAAGAAAAAATTAATATTCAGCAAATTAAAAATTCTTTCACGATTTTATTTTTTAATTAATTTAAAATAAAAGCTATTATCAACGAAAAAATTCTCAGACAAGGGCTTCACCTCATAGGTAATGCAAATATACAATGTTTAATACCTAGAGTAATTGAAATTTTCAGCAAATCTGGAAAAATCAAAAATCAACGCACAGCCGCACGCCTTCGATGCGTTTTTTTGAATCTCTCTATTTTATAAATTGTTTTCTTTAAGAAACCGCATTTGTGCACATAGGTGAAATATTTTTCGTAAACAACGACACCTTCTGCTAAGTTTACTCGAAATCGTCCAGGTTTAGCTTTGATGATTGGTACATGACCGATTACGGTTTTTGTTAGAAAACACATTTTTTTTTGTTATATTTCAGATAATATAGCTTAAATAAAAGAGATATTCTATTGAATACATAATTATCTGCAATTTTCTCTTTTACATTTTCTCCCTATCGGCACCAAATGAAATAACAAAAAAAAGACATACCTAATTAGTCATGCACTTTTCTTACCAACAGGTTCATTCAATTGAGCCCGTAAAATTGCAATTCTTTCCCCATTTTAACATTAGGTCTGTTTCAAACCAATCGCACAAAAGATTGGAGTTTACGAACATTGAACTATGTTGTCTGATTGGTTCACGTGGACAAAGACCGTACGGAAACTGTATGTTGGAACAGACCTATTGTCTCCCATTGTCTCTCTAGTTTCCGAGTTCTCCATACTAAACATCGGAAAAAAAAACTTGCTCTGTATATGCGCTTATTCCATGTAACGGTCTAAGATCCTATAGAAAGTATTAGGTCGAGGATGAGTGGTTGAGCACAAAAGCTGAACAAAATTCCAAAATAAAAATAGCCGGGGTATTGTTCTTTTTTTTCTTAATATAGATTTTTTTCGGTTCTTCAGCCGAAGTACGAATGGAAACGCAAAACCGAATACGGAAAACCTAACTTGGAGGGCTGTCGGTAGGAACATCATTAAACTCGAGGAACACTTGTCGTTTTGAGAGAGGAGAAGTGAGTATTTCTTCTACATTTGAATGAATGCACCCCTTGAACTAAGAAATCCTCCTGGCATCGGATTTGTTTCACTCTCCTGACTCAGTAACTTTATGCTTGATAAATATTAGATGAGGAGAACACGCTGACGGGGATGAATAGATGACGATATACGATACTCGTGTATGCCCTGGAAATCAAATTACGTGTAAGACAGATTCGTATTTGAATTGGATGGTTTGGACAACAATATATAAAGCAGGTTGCAATGGTAGTCTGATCCACGATGTATAGTTGCTTTTAAAAAATGTCATGGAGTAGTAAATAAAGTAATGTGTCAAACGTCATGCGTGTTTGCAGTAAGTTTTCTTAATGGCTTATTATACTATATACCTCTCACAAGCTGCAATTTGTGTAAGTGAAATAAAAATAGGCAAGTAAAGTGATTCTTAAGAAATAAACAAGAGTAAACTAGAGTATTAATAATTTTCTGTTTGTGTTGATTTGTGTATTATCTAATTTAAAAAAAATAAAACATAAATATCAATAAAATATTTTTAAAAATTTATTGTTCAACTAAACGCTATCCTGTAGATATACGAGCACATCATTCAAAAACACTAGGTGTCGTTGGATTACATAGAGGATTAATGGTAATTATAGTAAATGGCGAAGTTTTGTAATTGTTGGTAAATTGCAAATCCAAATTTAGGCAATACTCATAAAAATAATGAATTTATATATTGGTTATTAAAATTTCAAAAAAAAAAACTTGTTCTAAGTAACGTGATAATCGATGTATGTACTTTATTTAAATTGTTGTTTATTACAATTAAGGTGTATATTTCATGTAACAAAATGGCTTTAAAAGGATTACTGTATGACACTATGCATAAGTAATTCCAGGTGCAATTCAAGAAATATGGAAGAGTAGGAATATTCTGTGATATAAAACAAGTTAGTAATAGTGGGCAAATACCAGTTGCAATATTATATTGTTTATATTTGGAATTAGCATGTTTACTTAAATAGATAATATTACCAGGCCAAGTGTTTACTTTCTTATGAATAGCAATTATACAGCTTTACTTTCACATAGGTGGGTCCCGCAATAGTAAATGCTAATAATTAAATATTATTGAAATCTCCATTTAAAAAAATAGTAATTAATAAGCCCTTACAATAGCTAATATTTGTTGATTATGTTTATAGTTCTATAGTTTTATGAAGTTTTTCTCTGTTGTTTGCTATTTCTTACGTTTTTAAAACAATTAATACAAGATTTACTGTGAATACCAATGTTTATTTATTTTTATGTGAGTCTTAAGATTCAATTGGCCCCAAGTTATGAAAGAGATATTTCAATTTAAAGCACGCTCAAACCACAGTATACAACGTTTACTTGTGATATTAAATAATCCAATTTATCTACCTGATTTGCATAATTGCGGAGGGTTTTACAACTGTGTACCGCAATAATCATTTACCTGGAACAGCCGATGTAAGCCGAACGCGCACTTGTCCAAATGGTGAGTAGTTTCGATATTCACCGCGCTATAGACGACGACATTAAATAAGTCGGGCAGTGTACATATTGTATCAAAACAAATACACTTACAGATAATAAAAAATCAAGTTGAATTCTTAAACCCAACTTGAAGAAACACCCCTCCAAAGGAACAAGTACTCATAATTTTGAACTGCCTGTATGGAATTAAATGTTATTTAATTGTTACAATATTCTTTTTTATGTCGGCGCTTTTATAAGTACTAAAGCTAAAATGTACATATAGATAATCCTGAAAGTGGTCGATACATAATTATTTTAACCCTAAAATAATCAATAACCTAATGCTGCTGCTACTAACATCATTCAACGCGATTTTAATTAAAATTTATAGGTTCTACTTCATGAAGGAACTGACGAAATATATAACAAACCTATATACATACACTCTTATATAATAACAAGTCAACCTAACTTTAAGAAACACCCTTCAAACAGAGAATATATACGTTGATCTCCGTGTACGGAATTAAATACTATTTTATTGTTACAATATGCTTTTTCAAATGTCAGTGCTTTTATAAATAATAGTGCTGAACTGTACATATCCTGAGACCGATCGAAAAATTTTTTTTACCCTAAAACAACCAATAACAACTTGCCCATACTAAGAACATTCAGAGATTTTATTCTTTATTTACATGTTCTACCATACATAAAAGAACTAAAAAATGTATTTTAAACCGAAATGAATACAGCCTAATCTAATAAAAGGCTACTTTGGCACATTGAACCAACCTTAAAAAAACATCCCTCAAAAGAGGAAAACAATGATAATTTTGAACTGAGTGAACGGAGTTACTCCGTGATTTTTGTGGAATGCCCATAATAAGTATTTACTTACATATTTATTTGAATGTGATAGCTTAAGTAATTCCTGAGAAAAAAAAAGATATTCATATTTTTCACCCTTACGTTAAGATCTCGAATGAGGTGGCATCGATTAAGCTAAATTTTCGTATTTACAGTATGCATAACACTAGTACTCATTAGTGTTGCCAATTAACAGACATATTTCACTAGATCGGGATTATAATTCCACCAGAACATCACTAGAAATGAGAAAGGAATTACTTTATAAAGTATTTTAAGAAAAGCAAAAAAAAAATATATTTATATATTTTATGTAATTAATAGTTTTTCTACTATATATCTCCTTTTGTTTAATTTTTTATTTATCATAATTCGCACAATATTACTTTTAAAAAACCTATTACACAAAGTATATTTTATTTTGTCTATTATATATGAATTTAATGCAACATTTATTAGGTAGTCGTCAAATATTAATAATTTACAACAATATACAATGAAACCTCGTTAAGTCGGATCCCGTGAATCCGGATATCCATATAACCCGGACCAATTTTGACGAATATTTTGTTTATAAATGGGCGTTGTATCAAATAGTTTTGTCCTTATTATTTGAAATGAGTTTAAAAATATAATTGTTCGGTTTGTATTGTGTGTCTATTTGTTTATCTACGAAATGAAGTCATTTTTCTGTGGGTACTGTTTTCATTTTATTAGTTTTTTACCCTATAGCTGGTCCCAATTGATCTGGGTTAACGAGGTTCCACTGTACAACTATATAACTGTAACCGTGTTTTATAAAATCTTAATCATATCCTTATTTATTTTATTATTTTATTTTGTACTTTATTTTTTAGGTGTAATTTAGTCTTGTGTTCAACGAACTCAGTAGATTTATTACTAAAATTAAAGAAAATCCACCAAACTTTTCACTAGCCACTAGAATATGATTTGTGTACACCAGACGTGCTTTCAATACACCAGATTCGCCAAGTTGGCAACACTGGTACTCTTTGGCTTTGGAGGCACTTTTTAATGCCGTATTGGCGTAGAGCCTTTGAGTTAATGTTTGATAAAACGAAGCTTCTTTTCTTCATTGCTTATGGAAACGTAAATATGGCAATTTTGGAAATGAAACTGTTGGGGAGCAGAACGACTACTATCTATTCCGTTATTAAGATATTGACAAGGAGAATGCGAAACGGCAAAATATAGCAATCAATGGCAATCATTTTTTCATTTAAATTGACTCACGTTGAAGTAATTTTTTCGGCTCGGTAAACACTTTTGCTGGTGGCTAAAATAACACCCCGTAATGAATCTGTCAGTACTTTACTAATGGACACGCTTCGATCAATTTGATTATTTATTCCGCTGACAAGTCCGTTATTACGCGTTCAATATTTGAAAATCTGTAATTATCGTCGTAACCTTGGGCGTTCAGCAAAGGTCATTGTTGTGAATGAAGACTTGAAAATTGCAGCTCTACAATCAATACACATTAACGCCGTGGAGCGATTATGTAAAATTGATTATATCCTCCCAACTTTTTCATAGAAGAATAAAAACGGTGTTTCATTTAAAGACAGAATAAAACAAAATTCCAGTCAGAGGAAACTCTGCTATAAGTTGTAAATAGTAGTGATTGTAAATTTACCGATTGATGAAAATACCGGTTTAACTGGTAATTTTTTCATGTATGACGTTAATGGGGATTTCTCAAGAAAATAGGGTTAGAAGTCAGGCTAGAATAATACATATTTTACACAGTCTTAAGGTATAATATTAGAATTTTGCAATAAATATTTGTATTTAATTATTTTAAACAGTTGCTAGAAGTAAAAAAATATTTAAGGTTCAAATTTTAATGTTATTTTACAATAATGTCGTCTTAATGTCCTCTTATAATGTGGTGAATTCAAAATTGCTATTAATTTGAATACGTGAAATATAGTTCTTATATATTATTATTTTTAAATATTAAAAAATTAGACATTTTTTCGAGAAATAAAAAAAAAATTACACAAAAAACCATAAAATGAGAGAATTGAAATTGCACTTGTTGACAAAGGCAGGTAGGAAAAGTGGGGTGTTTTGCTTCCTACCGTTTGCATTGCTTTTCGTTATCCATCTCGTTTGAGACTTATTTTGTTTTAATTTCTACATGACTTCTTTCAATTTTTTGCTTTTTTTGTTGAGAATTTTTTAATTCCGTCTCTTTCTGACTCGGTGGAATGGAGGTCATACGTTTCGAATCAACAAAAATTGTCAGTTTCTTTTCTATATTCTCTATTCCAGGGCATTACAACGACTCTTAATTAATAATTGGGTATATTGTTACTTACACTTACCTGTTTTTTTTTTTATTTTCAATGTCCCTTTAGACATCTATAAACACAATATTTGGTACATTGGTAATTTCTGGTTGGATTTTTCATTTACGTATACCGACATACAGTCCTTAGTAAATAGTAACAAATAGGAAAAACGGTTTTTATAAATAGTCGTAGAGTAACATTATTATCGGTATTTGTACAGGGTGTCTCATAACTTCGGTGGAACCTTAATTTTTGTTTCGTAAATACATAGATACAGTACTCTTACTATTATTGCATTTTTAAAAATATCAGTGAATTTTCAACAAATAAGATATAACATACCTTAGGCTTAAACTTGTTAATTTCCGAGATATATCTTTAATCTTGATTTTGAATAAGAATAATTTATTCTTTTATTAATTTATTTTACCGTCTGTGATACGTTATCTCAAACAGCATTTATTTATTGGGAATACGGTACAATATTACTTTTTTACGTTTCGGACTCATTTTTAGTCCATTTTCAAAAATTCTATCTTAACAAACATTTCTTCCTATCTTGATATTGAAATTTCCTATAAATTAATTGTTTGAACATAAAAAAAATTCAAAATTAGCTATTAATTGTAAAATTATCTTATAGTCCTGTGCTTTTATTTTAGACAATTATTGAAGCTTTCATCGTGGGTTAGTGTGCGTCATTTAAACATAAAAGAAGTCTTCAATTGAAATAACTATACTTAGAACATTTAAAATTTCTCTTCACAATTTTTTAAGTCTCCTACAAATTTTAAAAGTTGCGAACGTTTGGTTTGGTGTAAGTAATAAGTGAAGCATTAAACATACTTGAAATCACCAAAATTATTCATTCATTTATTTGAGAAATAATAAGTCGCATAAAGTTGTTGTAGTGTTTGGACTGTAATTGGTTATTTAATTTAGTACCACGTAATTTTTTATGTAATTTTGAATAATTAAAGACAATATTTCTGTTGGTATTTAATATTATCTTAACCTTTTTTATTATATATAACCTTAGACAATCCACAAATCTGCAAGAATACGTAAAAAGGTTTTTTAAACCACCTTATCTAATTATATTGTTTTACTTATTATATTATATTATATTATATTATATTATATTATATTATATTATATTATAATTCTTAATTATATACGCCGACATCTTTGACATCCCTCAAGATATTGTTTTTTCTTCAATTCCTAATACCTGCCGAAAAATGAAAATAACATTATCCTGTTCTACTACATAACGCAGTCTAAGATTTCCTTTCACTTTCAGTGCAATTTTCGTAAACAATAGATACACACATGTATAAACAATATTCAGGAACGATTTAAAGCATGGTTTGTTCGGCCAGGATAAGTATTTTTTTTGTTCCCAGTATTTTATGATCCATTCAAAAATAGTAAAATAAATGTGCTTCTAAAAGTTATCTTATTAAAATAGTTTCGAAGAACATTACCCCAGAACTGCAGCCTTGTAGGAGCATGTTAAGAATTGTAATCATTATAACAACTTAGCCATGAGTAGAAGTTTGTTCTTGAAGTTAAATAATTTCACTTCCTTCTCTTTTACCCACAGATTCGGTAACATCGGTACAATGTACGCATTTGATCTTTTCTATTTTATGGCGTTAAGGATTCTTTCCTCCGTGATTCTTTCCTCTTAGGTAGGTTCTTGCTTAATCATATGTGATGCCATCAGTCTCTTTAAGTAACAGGTTTTATCAGATATTCAGTTTCTTTTATTTGCTCATTTCTTTTATCGTATTTCCGCAAAAATACTGTAGAATATGCTACCCTAACATTTTATCCACGTTAAAATTGAATACAGTTGTAAAGAATCAACTCCTTTTAATTGAAAACGAAAAGATAACTTTTTATTTTCAAAAAAAAAAAAAAGATAATCCCAGCCAGCAGGTGTTCCAAATCGATTTGTCGTACAAAATGGGCACTGGATCGACACCGAAATTATGTTATTTCTGTGATCTTTTGTCCTCGCTCTCACGTCCACTCCTCGCAGGCAGTTTCCCTACCCTCTGGCACTGTATTTATTTCCCGCTTGAAAAGAAAAAGCGAACCTAAAACCGGGTGTCTCCCGATAGAATTTGGGGAAATTATTTTCCAGCGTGGAGTTATGGCGTCGTGAAATCGAGATTTCAAAGGGCGACTAAATAAAAATGATCGACAATAAATTGAAATGGATTTAATGTTTAGCGAAGCGAAGTTTTCCGAATTTTATGATTAAATAAAATGAGAGCGGAAAATGTTTGAAAGAGATCTATGCGTAGATATTAATAATCGGTTCTCTTTATATGCGCTGTAAAACGTGCCTTTTGTTTGACCAAATAAAATACAATAGGTATGAAATAAAAATAAACAATGCTTATAGCACACGCCCTCAACATTTATTGATGCCCTATGTATTTTGAAATACATTTTTATGGTTTCAGACCGGTCGATACATATTTTTTTAATTCATATTGTGTCTCGTCCGTTTCATGTAGGTACCTATTACATGCATAAATGAAAATGAATTCTATTAAAAGTATCTAAATCTAAAGTTGCGCATTTTTCAGTGTTATCGTTGTATTTCTGTATTATATTTAAGCAATAGTGAGTTATAGTTTTCTATAAAATGTTTGCAGTATTAGATATTAAGGGCCCATTTCATAGTCAAAGAGTCAGTAAGTAATGCAGGATTACTTTTAATTTTATAATTATTGAGATGTCACTTTATGGTTATAAAACCCAATTTAGAGTTAATTGCCAAATTAAAATTTAATGAGAGATTAATTTCAAATGTGAAATCGGACTTAGAGTGCTAGATAGTGTATCGTTGGTTGCCTATTGCCTATATATGCAAATCAATTTTCGAAATTAGGTACAAAATGGACAAAGAATTCTTTTTTTTTAGGGGAGCGCTTCGGAATGAATTATAGTCTACTGGAGAACAATCCTTTTCGAATTTTATGTCATCTTTTTTTGGAAAACAGCATTTTTTCGCATTAAAACGAAAAAAGAAATATTTAATGAGATTAGTAGTCATTTTTAAGCATTTTTTGTAAAAAATAAAATTCAAAATACGAGATAAATAAACTAATAAATAATAAAATACGAAGCAAGAAAAACTTCATCAGGAAGTACTGCCTCTGATCGTAATATTCGCCGTTATACCGGAATTCCAAGAGGTAACCCAATTGGCAACGTTGCAAAAGCGGTAATACATGATATAGGATGCTGAAACACAGAGCAACTTAAACAAAGCATAAACATATCCACCCGATAGATCTAACCTAATGCAAGAACAAGTATCGGTAATAAACGAAAGTATTTGGTGTAGCATTCGCCTACTTTTACTTATTGTTAGTGAAACGAGTTGATTTTGTGAGGTTATCTAACCACCTTGTAAATTTTAAGTAATGGGATAACAAAACATTTAAACAAGTGTAAAATTGATGCATTTTGTTGCCATGTTTATGTTATTTTCAAAATGTATAATCAATGGATATGCACATATGTCGTTAGAGAAGTGCGCTGAAATGTATTAGCTTTTGTCGTATATCTGCTTAGACACAAAGTTAAAGTTTCCATATCAGAGGACCTGCCAGATAACCCTTTATCGGACGCTGGATTCATTAGGTGTACTCCTTTATTGTGCGGAACATATAGGGTACAAAGTGTTGTGGTTGGTTTACAAAGGTTTTACAAAGTTCTAGTGCGTTCGTCAATTTGTATAAGGCAAGTACCGAACCTAAACTATAACATAAAGGAGGTGTAACTTAGTACAATCGTGATTGCCTGTTTTGCGTGTGTGTAATCTACAACAAAATATGAACAGCATCGGTACAGCATATAATCATGTTTCTTTTACAAATATTTTTACAATCTTAATATAAGACAAACCGTACACTAAAAAAGACTATTTCATAATTTTTCAGCAGTTGGGTTTATGCAGGTTACGATATTGACATAAACACTCCTGAAATAAACAATTGTGGCGCAATGAGTTCAGTTAGAAGATGAAAGAAATAAGTGATTTTGTGCGATGCAAATAAGCCCATCTTCTTTATTTCTCAATACGTATTGCTGTGTACTGAAGGTACAAAAGAAAAAATGTAAAATGAATTTATAAAAATGAAAAATTAAATTTACTAGCTCAGCGGATAAAAATAAAGGGTGCAAAAGAACAATTAAACTCAGGGTTACTCTCGCAATAAAACTTATCATAAAAAGTAAAATGTGGGCATTTGAAATTTGACCTTCTTTAAACTCCAAAAATTGAAAAGGATTGATCTCAAAAATAAAAGAACAGAAATTTTGAATGACGTTAATAATCATAAATTTTATTTAAAAAAAAAAAATAATTACAATTACGCAGGAAAAATAAAACCTTAGACAGAAGGTCCTGGTCGAAAACGAAACCTGCATTAGACTCTAATATTTACAAAAGGACAATGCAAATCCTTCAACAAACAAAAAGAAAAACAGTTCAGGAAAATAATCCTTATTACAACAAAAATCCACGTGGTTTCAAAAATTAATACAAACTAAATTAAACGTGCAAAAAACAAGTGAACTAAAAAATAGAAAAACTTAATTACAAGCACAATGCTTCTATTCACTTTACCCGAGGTGATTAAAAATAATTACAAAACAGCAAAATATAAGAAAAACGAAAAATCAACTCTTTAAACTTAAAAATATATCTTCCTGCACGTAAAATAATAAAAGATCTTATATCTAATTTCTGTACATAATAATATAATACCAATTATTATAAAAATGAGTTCTTTAATGGATGAGATAAATTCAAAAACACGAATTCAAAACTAAAATCAAAATGTAAGGACAAAATGGCAGCTAACAATATAAATTTACATGTACTCACACGGCATCTCGTCAAAGAACTGCCCTTGAAGGTAAACCACGGTCGCATATATATAAAATAACAACTGCGTGCGCTGCACCTAACACACAAAGATCATAGAACACAAGTACAAGAATAGACATGAGCTAACCTGAACAAATAAAAATATACTAAAGAGTGAAAACAATTTAAACAACTGAACATTCAAATAAATAAATAACCAATCAATTCATTCAATAACTAACCCTTATATGAAAATAAACAATTAATTTCTAAGAAAATTTGCTCGAAACATTGAGAAAAACAGATCGTAATAAAACAAGATCACTGAATTTACAAAAACCGGGGTGCCAGGCCACAGCAGTATGTATCTAAAGTACTGTAAGCGTTTTTCCTTTTTCGATTTTGGGCTGTCAAAACAACTTTCTAAATATTCACCGTTTCTTAATTGTATAGGTGCACAAAATATTGATTTAAAAACATATGTAATAATATTAATAAATACTGCAATAAAATATTCTCCTTGTAGCATTTTTTCCAGAATATTAATAAAAAAAATTCGATCAACTTTCTGTTGTCTGTTGTTGCAATTACGTGGTAATGTAATAACCCCCATTACAAAGGATACACAATGGATGTCTGTCGCACTAATCATTGTCGTTTTTGTAGGCATATCTGAAGAGTATGTTGCAGGTCAATCGGCTCGATCAACTATTTTCCAACATTCTTAAGATAATTTACTTGTCAAACGTGTTTTGTGTTCACGCTAAAATTGCAGAAAGATATATTGATACAAATATGTCACAGGATAGTTCAAAAGTTAGACATTTCTGACTGCAAGTAATATTTAAGTCCATAGAGCAGAGTTATCGTCATATAATTTGAAGTTTAACAGGTAGTGAACTTATACGGTAGAAATGATTAGGTGCATAATAACCAGCATGTTTTTCTCAAAAATAAATTTGCTCCTGGAAGAAATTGTAGAAGTAAATCCATTGTATAAATAATAATAGATTTATTATCCAGCAGTGGTTACAATTACTTTTCACAGGATAATATTGAAATTAAAGGAAATACAAAACCTAAAATAAATGTGTGTTCAACAGAGTAGCATCAAAAGAAAACAATATGCATGCAATTGTAAGCAAAGTAGTAAACTTAAACATATATAGAAGAACCTAGAAAGAAGAAACAAAAAAAAATAATTAGAGCATTCTACATTAAACGTTTGACCGTCAACCTCTCAAAGGCTTTATTCGTATTAAAACATATCTATATCGAAAACCAAAGATATTTCCGAGGTAGGACAATATAGCGGAGAACATATAATAGCCGATATTAGCAACTGGTAAGTGAAATATTAGCAACTGGTAAGTGAAATATTAGCAATTGGTAAGTGAAATATTACTATTGTTCTATAAGTGACGCGCGTGGCACATGAACATTTAATACTTTCAATGGTCACTGATGTCCCCAAACAGCAATTAACTAAAAAAAAATATCTGGCCATTTAGCATACAATCCCGAAGGGGTAGTTAAATTCCCTACATAGAGCAATAATCGTTCGCTAAAAAGACATCAGGTGCACGAAAATGCAGTGTTCTTTTTATTTTATTTATTTAAATTTTATTTATTTAAATATTAAAATCACTGTATTTTGCGTCATTAGTTAAGGAACTAGTACTAGTGAAGAGTTTTAAGTTTGGCTCTGACAAAACTATTATAAGGCTAACTACACAGATAAAAATACGGAGTTGAATCTAACACCGTTTTAACTCTTTTCCGGTGTTCCCTTGCGACCATCCGTTCAAGGAGCCTCCATTTCGGAGTTAAATGTTTTGCTACTAAACGGATAGAATACAGTGATAATTTTGCTTTCCATAGGAGAAAACACATCTTTAACCGAGGCAACCTAATCCGTTAAGGACCAATTTGTCTCTTATGCAGTTTTACTATTTTGCAATAAATGTAAAAGTTTCCGAAATGGAGAAATTTTAACTCCTACTGCTGTTATTAAAATGAATAACGGATGTTGTTTCCCCCATATGTATGTAATACTACTATCGTATCAGATAAAATTATCTCCTATTATGCAAGTAAGTCCACGTGGAAATAATTAATTAAAATGTTTAGGGAAACAGTTACGAGTTGGAGAACAAATGTTCCCAATCGGAGGTATCCTTTCCCTTTTTGGCGTTGAGGTATTAGAAATAGAAACATCTGTTAAGTAAACAAATTATCATTTCCGTGAAGGAGAAAATATAATGCAATGTTAGGGATATTTGTTCACATTTAGGACTTAAATACGGTAGTGTAGATGCGGAGAGAAAACGGAGATTATTTCTTCCTTGAAAATCGTGTTAGAAAGCGGAGTAAATTCAATCTCTCCGTTTTGGTTGAGATTTTGTATAAAACCGAGGAAATACTTTCTGTTTTCAGCTATGGCAACTCCTTTTTGGAACAAAATATTTCCAAAACGGAGACTCCCTATTTCACTCCGTCAAGTTTTTACCTGTGTAATAGAAGGCACAATAATATGAAAATTCTTGGTATTACGGGTTAAAAAGTCCAATAGTTTAAAATATTTCCTGATGATCTGGCTATGTTCGTTAATAGTTCGTTAATAAAGATCTAGTTTCATACGTGATAGTTTTATGAGACTAGTTCAAGTTTGAAAACGAGGCGTTTACACCGAGTTTTTTAAAGGACGAGTTTAGAAAGGCCTTATGAAACGAGTCCTTTATGTTATTTTTTCGAACGTGCACGTTAATCGTCCTTCTTCAACTTTAGGTATTCCAGCAATTTATAAACCTATTAACGGATTAGTGCGTTTATAACTAATAAACGCACTTCCTTTAATGTGTTTACAGCTTCATTGTAACATCAAATTAGAAAAGAAAAGTCAATTTAGGGTCAAAGGTGATTCCCAAACCATTACTTATTATTATGTTATGGCATTCCTCAAATTTTTAGTATGGTACTCATTAAATATTGTAACATATAAAATTTTCTGTAGGTAAAATTAAATATCACGGCTATGAATAATATATCGTCAAAATTTTTACATGAGGCAGTTTCCCGCAAATACTGAACTTAAGGCGGGAGGGACGTTTGGACCTTGCCGGTGCAAATCGGAAGACCGACGAACTCTCTCCAAACCTAGCAAGCATACCGAGCAGATTACCTGTGTTTCAAGTTTTTTTAACATGAAGTGCAAATGACACGTGCTAAAACGCAGTAATCTGAGTTAAAAAGCAAGAAATATCGTTCAATAATTTCATCGATTATAAATTTATCTATTATTTCGAAAGAAGAATGATTCTTCGTAACAATTTCATCGATTCATTAAGTTACGTACTATTTGGAACAGAATAAGAGTTTTCAATCGACCACGTGGCGGCAGGGTACATTTGGAGACTGTGAAAGCAGATTAAAAATGAATCCAACGTCGTATCCAGACCACAAAAACCCGGGTACAAAATTATCGGAAACTTATCCCTATTAGGACACAATCTATTCCTGGGGACTCCACGTGGTAGCCAAACGTGTATGTACACCACCAACTAAGTATATTCTTCTTTTAATTTAGATTATTACTTAAATACATATCATATTCAACGTTCAATATATCACCATTTACATGAAAAAAAAGCTAGCAATTAAACTTTTGTCAATCAACGTTTCACATATTTTTTATCATATTAAAATTATTGTATATCCGATGTGAAAAAGTAAGGTAGCTATGGTTTCAAATTTACCATGCCATATGTCTCCTCATGCAATAATTAAATATTTTTACTACAAATTTATATTCATATATTATTTTTTTATAACATATATTTTTTCTCTCTATTTTTTATTATATCCTTTTTTTTAATAATTTACATATTTAATATATTTTTTTTTTGCTTAATATTTTTTTATGTACGTAGTGTTTCCAATTTCATTAAGTTAATAATTTTTTTTTATTCCCTTGAAAACCTTTCTACCGTTAGGTGTAAGGTCATTTCGAGGTTGAGGTTAATTTCTTACCCTTATCTTCTCTCTCCACTTTTTCCGGTCTTTTTTCATTTCTCTTGCTTCATGCCAATTCAGTTCTCTCTCGGTCAATGCTTCTCTTATCTCATCGTTCTATGTTCTACTTGGTCTTCCTTTTGTATTTTTCCCAGATATTTTAGTTTCATTCTTCAATTTTCTTAGTTATTCTTTCTTCTGACATTCGACAAATATGTCCTTACCATCTTAGCTGTCCTTCTTCTATTTTCATTCGTATTGGTATCATTCCCAATAAGGGAAGACCCTTATTTCCTCATTTCTGATTCTATCTCTTCTCGTTTTATTTTCTACTTTTCTTAGGAATCTCATATCCATGGCATTAATTCTGGATTTCCGTTTTTCGGTTAGCGTCCAGGATTCGCAGCTGTGCGTCAACATTGGCCTTACTATTTTATTTATTACGTCGATTTTAACGTTCTTTTGCACCTCTTTTTTTCCTAGGAATGTCTGTTTCATCGTATTATATATTTTTCCACCCCTTCTTCATCCTTCCATCTATCTCTTTGTCTATCTTTTCATTGACTGCAATTATCGTCTCGAGGTACTACGTTAATAGTTTTAATAACAAAAAAATTGGCGGCGCTCAGGAAAATTCTTGCCAATTTAAGTTTGAACTCACGACCCAACTCTCCATTTATATCTGGCTGCCGTAAGCACGGTAATCGCTATTTAGTAGCGGTTATAATATATGAAACATGCTAAACTAAAAATTATTGGGATATCTATTTCTGTAAAGAAACGCTCTACTTCCTATCAATTCTTTAATTAGAATGTGCAATATATGTAGATGCTGAATCGATTGCCATTCTCTAAGACTTGAAATTATTGGTGGTCTAAGTGTAGGGTGTATTTGTTTTTTTTTTTTTGTTAATAATTTCAATCTTTGTTTTACTTATTTTCCTACGGTATCTGCTAGTACTCAACACAATTAATTTGCAAGGTAAATGAAAGTAAATGGTCCAATTTCTCACAAATTAATCCATATAATCCATGGTTTTTAATTCTGACCTGAAGATATCCTTTAGTGCATATGCGGGCTGTAAGATTTGATCCGGCCCGCGAGACATTTTGAAAAACCCAATTAAAAAAAAAATATTACACTACTTACTCATACTCACTCCAAATGAGGAAGTTCGAGCTATATGGGGTTTGTCGCTTGCTTCTATGGAATCAAGTGAGCGAGCAAGCCGAGTGGCGGCGATCATCAAAAGATTAACTTCTCAAATGTTCTACACTAGACGATTCTAAATCATTCCTTCATTTTGCCTATATAAGCGGGTGGATGGTCTGAACCTTAATTCAGTTCTATTTGAGCTACCGAGGTGATAACTTCGACACGCGATATTCTAGCGAACTGCTAGTGCCATCAATTTGCTTTGTGACTTTGTGTGCATCTTGAGGTGCTTATTAATTATATTTTGTTATTAAGTTTATCGAACGAAAAGTAAACGAAAATGATGCCTGGTGGAAAGAAACGAAAAGTAGATGCAGAGGGTCGCCAGTTTCAAGAAAAATGGACTGAAGAATTCTTTTTTATCTTGCACAATGGTAAGCCTATTTGTTTGCTGTGTAATGAAGCCATTTCAGTGTTGAAAGAATTCAATATAAAGAAGTATTACTGAACTAAGAATCCTATGCTGCACTCACTGACAGGACAAATAAGAAAACACAAAATCCAGAAGGTTACTGCAAATTTCGGTAAACAGCAGCAAATATTTCATAAACAAAGAACACAACTTCATAATGTTGTGAAAGCTAGTTTTATAGTTAGTTCAAAATTGGCAAAGTCATTAAAACCATTTGCCGAAGGAGAATTTATCAAGGAGTGTATGTTAGAAGTTTGCAGTGTTTTGTGTCCTGAAAAGAAAAATGAATTTGAAAAAATTTGTTTGTCAAGACGAACTGTTGTCCGACGTATAGAAATGATGGCTAATGATATAAAAACAACTTTGACTGACCGTATGGCTGGTTTTGAATCATTTTCCATAGCATTAGACGAGAGCACCGATTTGTCTGACACAGCTCAACTGGCTATATTTATACGAGGTGTTGATAAAAAGTTCACTGTTACTGAGGAATTGCTTGCTTTATAGCCGCTAAAAGGAACCACTACAGGAGAGGACATTTTTAATGAAATTGAAAAGGTATTCACAAGTTTTGGTTTGCCATGGTCAAAATTAGTTGGTGTATGCACAGATGGTTCACCTTCTATGGTCGGCTTACGTAAAGGTTTTATCGAAATTTTGTATGAAAAAGCAACTGAATTAAATGTGCAAAAAGATGATTTGATAGTCCTTCATTGCATTATCCACCAACAGAACTTGTGTTCTAAGTCCATTCGACTCTAGAATGTTATGAATGTGGTAGTAAAAACCATCAATTTTATTCGATCCCGAGAGCTTAACTATCGTCAGTTCAAGGCGTTTTTGGATGAAATATCAGCCGAATATGACGACGTAACATATTATTGTGAAGTCAGATGGTTAAGCAAAGGAAAAATGCTGAAATGGTTTTACGAGCTTAGAAATGAGATAGCAGATTTTATGCAAATAAAAGATAAACCACTATCTGAATTAAGTGACCCAAAATGGATATGTGACTTAGCATTTCTGGTCGACCTTACATGCCATTTGAATGATTTAAATTTGAAACTTCAAAAACAAGGACAGTTAGTAAATGATTTGTACAGCCGTTTGAAAGCGTTTCAAAACAAAATCCGCTTGTGGGAGGCACAGTTGCTGTTTGGTAACAGTTACCATTTCACCACGCTCTCTGCGTATGAAAATACTGCTTATGCTCAATATGCTGAAGAACTCAAGTTACTGTCGGAGCAATTTTCGAACAGATTTAGCGGTTTTAAAAACATGGAAGATAGTTTCAATTTATTAGCTACTCCAACAAAAAGTAATGTACAAAATGCTCCAATACACTTGCAAATGGAGTTGACTAGCTTCAAGAAAACTCACACCTAAAATCTAAATTTGAAGACGTGGAGTTGTGCGATTTCTACAAAAAATACCTCGAAGAAGACCATTTTCCGGAGCTTAGAAAATTCGCAAGAAGATTGATTTGTGCGTTTGGCAGTACTTATAAATGCAAACCGTTCTTTTCAATGATGAAAGTTAATAAATTAAAACATCGTACAAGGCTGACTGCCGATAATTTGGAAAATTCTTTACGTCTTTGTATCAGTGGAATTAATCCAAACATCGATGGATTAGTTTCCCAAATTCAAGCTCAAGGGTCTCATTGATTTCGTTGTCGCTAGTTAACTTTCGTAGTTTGTAATAATTCCAAATTTCACGATTTAATTATAATGTTGTACCTATTTTTTTCATTTCATTTTCTTATTTTAATAAATTGCATTATAATAACATTGTCGTATTATTTCAT
Source organism: Protaetia brevitarsis (assembly GCA_004143645.1). Taxonomy (NCBI): domain Eukaryota; kingdom Metazoa; phylum Arthropoda; class Insecta; order Coleoptera; family Scarabaeidae; genus Protaetia; species Protaetia brevitarsis. The sequence goes on along the minus strand of RXPK01002336.1, from coordinate 7,504 downwards.
ATCTGATATCTATCGCTAAAAATTATGAACACTACTTTAAAATGCACTACTTTTAAACGCGGCCCGCGAACGTATTTGCACACTAAAGTATGGCCCACAACATGTCAAAGGTTGCCCATACTTGCTTTAGTGGATGAAACCAGTTGTCGTCATTAAAGAAATTGAACCATTTACTTTCATTTACCTTGCTACAATTTACTCACACAGAGTCAAAAACCATGGATTAAATTAATTTGCGCTACAAAAAGAAGATACATAACTTTATCTTATTGTCACTTATATTACCACAATTTCTTCGCTTTTTAACATGTCTTTTCGTTAAGTACATTAAAAAATGCTATCAGAGTTAATTGTATATTGAAGCAACCTTATACCCATTATAGGGCGAAGTGTAATTCATGTCAATTTGGGGGAACCAATATTTAAATTGTAAATTAATATACCTCACTAATTAACACAATTGCATTGGCGCAGGCCATTACAACGGCCCCTCGTTTGACGTCAGCACAATGGCTGTCACGATAAACCATTCTCACGTTGAAGTACGTCCAAGGGGTATGTCATAATTTGCGCCCCAACCGATGTAACTGTATCCCATTTTGCAAATTAATTGATTATAATTAATTGTAAGGGCGACGACTGTGTAAAGGATGCGGAGAACGCTAGGATCCCTATGTTAAAGGAAATACTTGCACAAAACGCACGAACAGTGATACCAATCATTCAGTAACGACGTGAATATATTCAGACATCTTTAATAGCGGGGTAATTAGACGAGACAATTTCATGGTTGCGTGGCGTTGATGAGAGTGGTATTGTCCCAAATGAATCGTCTAAACCGTCTAATGATCACAATTTATATGGTTACCCCAAATAAGATGGCGGCAATCTAGTAGAAAGTTGTTTAGGGTTTGTCGTTTTAGTTGTTAGAAATATTTACAGCGAATTTAACATGTTAATTAATTGTCTTAACTTGGAATGACATAATTTTAAATTCGAAGAGAAAAAAAATCAAAAAGTGAATCATATTTTATGCTACTGATTAACTTATAAAATATAAGATGATAAAATGGTAAAAGATATTTGACAATGGTTGAAACTAAAATTAAACAAATAGTGCCTAATAATAATATTAAAGAAAAAAAACACTAACGCAAGCTCTATTTTTGCGTTGGCTGTCGTAATCTGAAGTAGTTCTCTAAAGCTACATATACATTTATTTACTTAGAACATTTACAAACATGGATATTAGAAAAAATCATGTCGCAAGAAATTGTACAAATTTACCAATTGGTGCATCCAAAATCGTGTTCAAAATACTACAGAGTGACATCACCACAAATCATCCTAGAACAAGAAAGACCGACATATCCAAGTTCATATAAGTAATTTAGTCGTTTATTTGCGTCATGTTTGGTCGATTTCGCAAGAGTGAAGTCTAGCTATTACAACAATATTTTTAAGAAACAATTGAAGTGGCGAAGTTGTTGCATTGCCTTTAATTTTGACTGCTTAGATATCCGCTGGGAATGAAGAAACAAAGCAATTTCTCAATATGCATTCAAAACTTTTAATTTCGACATTCTGATTTCTTTGAATTAAGAACTTGGTTTTATCATTACTCCAGCTTGAAGTTCCTAATAATTAAAAAAGTTTTGCTGTGCGTGCCCGAACATTCGCCAACCGAAGGAACCAAAAAGCAAGAACTGGTTGAGTGTCAAGTGACGTATTCTGATTAAAATGTCAAGAAAATCAGAGCACATGTTGGCGGTTAGCCTTCGAGACAGGCACGCATTTTCCTTTTAATTTATTCCGTATTCCGCGGTTTTGATGGAATAAATTGGGTAAACTTTGTATGCCCTCGATAAGGAAACAATTGTTCGTCCACCGTTATGCATCCTTTTGGCTTGTAATGTCTTTCTAGATGATTATTTAGCATCAACCAGCGATCACTAATGGGAGCGACCTTGTCTATATTAGCACGTTCAGCACGGTATCTTGATTGTCAAAACGTATAAAACGCAGAAACATTTTGAATTAATCACGAGTCATTGCTGTTCGAATAAGAGGCAACGAATCGTATTTCCACATTTCGGTAATATGTTCTTAATTTGACTTATGAACTCCAGCAGCTACGAGGATTCCTAAAAATGCATCCAATTTTTCCTGAATAAATGGCTTAAAAGCTTTTGGGCAAGGTTGCTGTTTGCAACAGCCTTGGTAATTTCGCAAGTTTATATTGCATTTTCTGTTATCTGCTGTCCTTTTCTATTAGTCTCTCGTAGAATTATTGAGCATATATCGCTAGAAACAATTGCTCTAAATATTTTCTTTGTTGTATGGATAGAACTTACTGCCGCCGCCATTTACCCCTCAGAGGTTACTACTAATTGTTTGAGCTTTTGGTTGTGGCATATCACTCCACACAGTACCATCTTTGCTTGTGAAAAAAGTAGATTTTGAAGAGCACCTAGCTTCTGCAGCTTGCTCTCGTTGTTGCTTTCATCTGAGTTGTGATTTTCTTCAATAACACTGGGCAACAAATTTTCGAAAAGTTCATGCTTCCAAGCTGAAAATAGTCATTTCTTAATGAATTCAATGTGCTGAACACGAAAATGACTAAGAAAAAGCTGAATTGGCTACGGGTTTTCTGTAAAATGTACGCATATTTCAGAAAATGTGTACTTATGTCAATATTATAATACATGGTAAGAAAACATTAGTCTGCTTCTGGCTTTCGTCTTCTTTTGGCCTGCCGTTTGTAGTGGACTTGTGGAGCATCTCTACTGATTGTCCAACAATAGTCAGCTAGCATTGACGTAGGCCATTTGCCTTGGTACCGTTGCTCCATGGTGGCAATGTCCTGATGAAAGCGTTCGCCGTGCTCATCGCTGACCTGCCCGCAGTTATCAGGAAAGAAATCTAAGTGGGAATCAAGAAAGTGGATCTTTAAGGACATATTGCAGCCGAATTCATGAAACAAAGCCAACATATCCTCAACCAGACACTTGTAATTTTCTGCCTTGTCATTCCCCAGGAAGTTTGCTGCCACTTGATAGAATGCATCCCAAACCTGTTTTTCTTTACCTTGAAGAAGTTCCTCAAACTTGGGGTCTCGGAAGAGCTGCCTAATTTGAGGCCCCACAAAGATGCCCTCTTTAATTTTGGCTTCACTGAGTCGAGGGAATTTTTCATGCAGGTAGTTGAATGCTGGTCCATTCTTATCCATGGCTTTTACCAAGTTTTTGACAAAACCGAGCTTGATGTGTAAAGGAGGAATGATGATTTTGTGTGGCTGTGCCAATGGTGGGTGCTGTACATTCGTTTCTCCAGGCTTAAAAAATGCTCTCGGAGACCAGTCTTTCTTGATGTAGTGCAAATCGATTGCTCTGCTGTCCCACAGACAAAGAAAACAGCAGTACTTTGTATATCCCTGCTGCAAACCCATCAACAGAGATACTACCTTCAGGTCAGAACATATCTGCAGCCATACTTGCTGTAGTTAATCGTCTCCAGTAGCTGCTTTAGATTGCCGTAAGTCTCCTTCATGTAGACCGCATGTGCAATAGGTATGGATGGAAAGCTGGTTCCCATTATTCAACAAAACCGCCTTTAGGCTCAGTTTTGAAGCGTCTATAAACAGCCGCCATTCGTGGGATCATGTGCAATACCGAGAGCTTGTAGTAGACCATCAATATCGCAGCAGAAAACAAGGCTTTCTTCTTTCTTAAAGAAAGATTCGAAGAGCTGATGGCGAGTGCGAAATGAAGTCACTCGGACATTCTGTTCCAGAGATTCCACTGTCGAAGTCTTGAGTTTCTGAGTCAGTATCTCCGCTTTGCTTTTCGACAGATCCAAATCGCGAACAAGATCGTCATTTCATCCTGGGTAATTTTATGTGGTGCAGATGTTTCGTCAAAGCACGAAAAGTTATCATCCTTACTGCCACGTTGAGGAGAACTCGCCGACGCATGGCCATCCTCATCGTCTGAACTGATAGAAAAATCTGTAGGAGGTTCTGGAATTGGAGTCCTTCGCCATGAGAGACAGGTCGCAGAGCAGATGGTATGTTAGGGTATTCAACTGTCCATTTCTTCTTCTTGGTGATGCCTCCAGAAGCTGGTGGTACCATACAGAAATAACAGTCGTCAACCGTGATTGGTGGGCTCCCTCCAAATCATGGGCAACAGCAAATGGCATTGCCTTTCTTTTGCGCATTAAGCCACTGTGAAAAGATTTACGGCACAAGTGCGGCAGCATACGGTGTGGGGCCCAGTCTTTGTCCTGGTCGCCTATCTTGCAACGAAAATACAAATGATACGCTTCTTAACTGTTTGCACTGATGTTCTTTTTCTGTGCAGTAAATGTCACTTCTCCGCAAATATAACAGAAGTTATTTGCACTATTAACACAGTTACGAGGCATTGCTACTGTTTAGTTACTTTACACTATAGCAATCACTTGTGTATGCTAGAGCTTCGAAAAATATGCGCGAATGAACGGACATTGCACGAGTTAATTGTCACGTCGGCCATTTATAAATAAACTATAATTAGCTATTGCTTGATATTGCGCAATCAATTTCGCAACACTCTCAATGGAAACTTACAGCAAATGCTGCATTAACTTCTTTGCATGAAGGGGTGATTTCGTAATTTCTCACTAAATTGCATTACATTATGCAATAGCATCTAATATAATAGCATCTACAATGGACAAAACGTCAATATCTCTGGAACGTGAGCCAATCAACTTTTTTCAATGTGATATTCGTGTTCAGCACGTTGAATTCATTCGTGATTGGGTACTTTCACCTAAGAAGCAATTTCACTGTTGACCAGTGTAACAAGTTCGTTTTCAATATCGGATGCTTCTGCATCCAAATTTTTAGGAATATATTTTTCATAGCCTGAAGCAAGAAATGGTTCTTCATCAAACAAGTCACCTTAGTTCGTCAGGAGTGAGACCTGAAATCGATGTTGTTATGACTTTTTATATAATATTTATTTATGCTTATTATTAGAGTTATATTTATTATTTTATGTTTGTAGTTTATTTTTAGTATATTTTCGGTCACTTTCTTATAAATAGTGACAAAAGGAAATAGTTTTATAGAAGTTATGCTTTCTAACCATTTCCTTTGCCGCCTGGCTTACGTGATCCAGTGTCATCTGTTAGGTTTTCTACTTTACGACACATCAAGCTCGAGTATTTTGGTAGAATAAACGAAGAACGTATCTAACAAGTTCCGATTGCACACATAGGCGCTGATCAAGTCTAAACAATCAAGTCTAAATATAAACAATAATAACCAACTTATTGTCTACACTACGACGGCATCGGCCGGAGTTTTGTGTGAAGTCTAGAGTGCATACACAGCAATACTATTACAGAAAAAGAGCGATATCGTGGTGAGTACCCGGGTACTATTCCCATCATTAGACGTTGTTTTATTTGTTAGTCACATAAGCGTTAAAAATACGCTCTTGGGGGCGCTTTGACCCCAGCGCGCCTGCTTGGAAGTTAACCGTCAACTATATGCTCTGATTTTCTTGACATTTTCAACAGAATACGACACTTGACACTCAACCAGCTCTTGTTTTTCGTTTCCTTCGAATGTTCGGGCACTCACAGCTCACAGCAAAACTTTATTACGCTCTGACAAACTATTCGGTTACATACAATCCCAAACCAGTCCTGATTGTGCCTTAGGGTTGACCTTACCAGGCGATACTAATGCCCAGTAACATAACCAATAGTTACCAATTTGTCAAAGTTAATCAAGTGGATAACAGTAAAAATCAGTAACATAAAGGTTTGTTAGGAGATAATCATTTGTTAATCAGTTGTTAACTTAACCACCGCTATTCCGGTAGTTACACATTTGTTAAGATTTACCAAAGCACGAAATGTGTCGAACGTCCAACGAAAGTTTCCATGCATGATTGCATCAATAGATGGCGGAACATGTGAACAGACGGAAATCTATTTGACATTTTGACAGAATTTGCATTTTTGATTCATTGATTTCATGATCAATTAATTGGAATAAAATAGCAGCAGTAAGTTAAAATATATACGTTTAGTGTTATACATTACATTTTATATTATGGAGGCTAGGAGGTGTAAATTTCAACATTTAATTTCTGACAATATTATACTAAATTTGACACTATGCACCATAATGAGTAGGAAAATGCAGGATGCCGTAAGAAGAGCCAGAAATTTTACGGTACAAGAGAAACACACATTGTTAGCGATAAATGAAAATTATAAAGGAGTAGTTGAAATAAAAAAAGAACGGATGGAGTATCTATTAAACAAAAAAAAACGAAGTATGAGCAAAATACATTTACATACTACTGGGTTAAGGATGAAAGAGCAGTTATTTACATTATACAAACTTTATGAAAAGAACATTCAACACGACCAAATCATTGTTTTATTTGCCTTTTTTTCTTTATATTTTCATGATTCTTCTCTGAGTAGTAGTGGTCTATGATGTCTATCATATATGTTGTCTAGTATATCGAATAGTTCTTCATTGGAGGACGATGATTAATCATTCCATATAACCGTTTTGATATAATCGTTAAACTTGACATAAGCCAGAAGCAAAACTTCAATTACTGAATTTCTAGGTGAAAACGTCAAAGTTCCAAGGAGGCTCTCTATCGAACCAAAATGAACTATCAATTTAGTAAATTACAGTTAACTAGATTGACAAAGCCATTAATCAGTTGTTAACTAATTACTTCGACATTTAGCAAATGGTTAAGTTTATGTAACTCCAACTTTTACTTAACCAATTTTTAGTGCTTAACAATGATTACTATCACTTTGGTTACACACGCTTTATGTACGTAATGTTAGTTCGGCACTGGTGTCTGTTGCAACTAGATCGATTATTTTCATAAGCCTTGATTGCTTTCAGTTAAACAATGCAATATTTCGTATGCTTCTACTTGAAAGACCGTGTTTTTCTAGTGGAAGCGTGATTATATTTTTCACCCCGCCGCCAGATTACAGTTGCGACCCGTTTCGGTTTTTGATCCGTCTGTAAACCATACCAATTTTCCGAATCTGTTTTTGTAGATCAATTGATTTCGGCTTATCCGATCCGAGAATTGTGGCCCAATTTTGCATATTTACCACTTGGCGATTGTATAATGTGGGGTGCGCTAATGTGGCTTCGCCCAACATCACCAAATGAAGAAAAGGGGGCCTCAGGCATTCCATTACTGCTGTGGGAATACTTCTCCTTACTCATGTTATTCTTAAACATGCAAGCATCTGTATCTTGCTAACTTCAGTTATAGCAATTTACCGTTGCATCTTTGTCAACAGTAATGAATGTTCAATGCATCATATTAGGTCTTAACCTCTGTTCTTCTATGAGCTCTTCTAGCCAACATGAGTGTTGTTCAAGATATTTCACTTTCTCTGACAGCTTTATTTCATCACTGCGGAGTTTTTAGGGTCAGACATTACCTTGCATATATAC
>RXPK01002335.1:0-76294 GCA_004143645.1 Protaetia brevitarsis | reverse complement strand
TGTAAGCTACACCACGGTTTTTACATTTCACTGTTCTAAATATTAACTTGCGCAAAGATTTCGATGGCGGATGTTCACAATATACATTCTGCTGACTCTAAGACGAGTTTCCGCAAATTCCATCCGCACAATTCGCTATATAACTCCTCTCCAAACAATTGAATTTCCTCCACAGTTGGAACCAATACTCCAGTCCAAAACATTCGCTCCACTCCACCGCCAATAAAAGATCCGAAAACGGAGCATTCAATAATTCAGCGTCGAATCGATTGCGTCCTCCACGATCCTTGGATTGGGTGCGTTTCTCCGCGCGAGAAATGGAGTGTCCTCGAAGGCAAATCCTTCGCGGTTTCAAATTAATTTCGCCTTGCCGTTAAAGTCGACTTCGCCAGCGGAAACTGAGCAATCGAAGTTCTGCCATCGTCAAGACAGACTTCGGAATTATTGCATTAGATAAGGACGGCGTACCCGGGCCGGCAGTAATTCATTTCTGCTGAACGGGAGTGGGATAGGCACATCTGCGGTGGATGAGGGTAAAAACAATTTCTACACGGGCGTGTCCTGCGTGGGGTTGCAAAGCGTTTCCGGATATTGAAGGAGAGAAATTTCAATTATAAGCGGGGTAATTACATGGTGGATAAGGTGATTGTTTCTTTCGGGAAACGATTTTATGTTTTATTGCTATTATTTTGCCGTTAATTCGTTGCCAGAATCCTTCAATTATATCTTGAAGTTTTCTTAATGGGGCAGTCAATCGTTGTCATAGATAAATTAGGTATAATGATGATTTAAAGCCTTTTTTGCGCCTCTTCTGCCTTTATTTCAAAGAAAAGGCGGTGACTAAATGTTATAGCTAAAAATAATACTAGAATAGTAGAAAATGTTTATTAATTATACTGGGTGAGTTTTTTTTATCTTGAAACAACGGAATATCTCTAAAACACTGCATCAAATCAAAAAAAAAACTTAATAAGATTTGTTATAATGTAGGGGGCTCACTGAATGGTACCAAACTCGATCTCTCACCTCACCCCCCAGAGTGGGATGGGTGATAACTTTGAAATCTTAAATGAGAACCCCTATTTTGCACTGCAGATTCGGATTCTACGCCATCAAGTATGTAGTTTTTGTTTGAATGTTTTTCTTTCGATTCGTATGTATGTATCCACGTATGTAAATAGAAGGGTGGTGCTACACTGCGACCTAAAAGATCTATTGTGTCCCCTATTCTTGCTGCTTTACAGCTGGCCTTCCAATCCTATACCTTTCAGAAAGTGTAGGATGTCAGAGGCCCAGTCTTAGGTAAGTCTCCTCTTCGATTCACATGCTCCCAGGGCAATGCCCTCGAGTTGCGTTGTGCTACACAGTTGAGAGGAGGCGGATGGTGTTTCATTCCTGTTCCCCACAAAATCTGCTTCAGGATCTTTTTCCAATCAAGCTTACTCAGGTGTCCTTTCAGTCTACACATGGCCTGAAAGTTATTTCCTGTTAATATGCGAACATTGGCCTTGTAGGAACCGTTGTGTAGGGAGATGCGAACTCCGTTTGAGGATGAACGAGGTTTACACTTAATTGCACATGTGAGGAACTAAAGGTACTCAGGCAGAATATTTCGGGAGAGATCTATGGGAGCCCTCGAAGGATCCTCAATTTCCACTGGGCATGATACTGGGCTTTATAGAGCACACCCAAGCTGCTTCGAGTGGAAAAAGAGAATCAATAGGATGGTACGAATGAGCATTAAGCTCAATGGCCCCGGACATCAAGTGCCCACCCTAACTTGAACTGAATGAATGAATGAATGGCGAACATTGTTTCTTACTCAGTTGATGCATTCAGTAAACCCTCTTCTGTTATAAGTTCCCGAAGAATTATTACTTGCTCATTCCCTGGAGATTTTCCCAGTAACTGGATTTCTCTCTGCTCCATTTTAATTTTAGTTCCTTCAGTATTGTACTGCTACTTAACCCGCAAAAGGTTCAGGCCCTACAAAAGGCATTCCAGGCCCTTTTTTTGCGTTTATCCGTTATTTCTTTCCTTCCACTCCTGTATGACCCGGAACCCACGGAGATTACTATATTGCTGTTGCCTAGCTCATTAAGTTCCCTAGGCATTCCAGACCATCTTGGAAAACTGTTTTAATTATGAGCCTCCGTTATCCGTTACTTTCGTTCCACTTCCACTTCTATGTGACCGGAACCCACAGGAGATTACTTTAATTCTTTTGCCTAGCTCATTTAATTTCCCTAGGCATTCCCAGACCATCTTGCACTGTTTTAATATCAGCTTAGCGCCTGGATGGCTGCTTGACTATCAGACACGATGATAATCTTTTGCTTCCGATATGTTCCCTATCCACAATGAACTGAACACTTTTCCCAATAGCGTGTATTTCCGCCTGAAATATACTTGGGTATTTCCCAAGCTTTCCGAAATTTTATGTGGTTCCTAGGCCCATATATTCTATTCGAGTTACTTCTGCCGTTTTGGAGCATCAGTATACTATTTGTGGCATTCTATTCAAGTTAAGATGGTGTTAGATATCCACTCGCTCCTTGTTACTTAGCTTTATTGTGAATCCTTTACAAAGCTAAATTTTTTCAACATATCATCCCGGGGGCATATCCCAGTTTGATCACCATCAGGGAGATTGAGGCCTTATGCCTAATCATCCTTCCTTGACCATTTTAGTGCGGTTCTTTTTCGCCACGCCCTCTACTACAATGTAGAGGGGGCAAGATTCAATACTACTTCAATGGCTGCTGTTGGGCGGGTTCTCATAGCCCCCGTTATTGCATACACATGCTAATCTTTGCACTTTCGAGAGGTTAATTTCTCGCGTGGCCAGATTAAGTTCTTTTGCTCATGCTACTGATGCATAGGTGATGATTCGGTCTCACTATCGCTGTATACATCCAAAGCCAGTATTTTTGGGTTGCATCTCCAATTTTTTCCTGCAAAGTTTCTGCACACTATCAGAGCTCTTTTGGCCTTGTTGGTTACTTCAAGTTCATGTTTGTTCCATAGAAGTTTATTGTCTAGGGTAAGGCCTAGATATTTAACTTCCGCCTCTCCAGTCTATATTTTGCCCATCCAGTTTATGGTTCTAAGAATGGATTTTTTTTTCCTGATAAATGCTCACTAGGGTTGTCCTTAGTGGGATTGACCTTGAGTCTCCATCGATTGACACCATCTTCTCGTGAAGTTCCACAACCTCTTTGAAACCATGTCACAGAGGGTATTCTCAAATTTGCCTCTTGCGTATATGACAATATCCTCAGCATACTCCTGACAAGATATGCCTAGATCCGTCAGTCCGCATAAGAGTTCGTCTACTATTAGGCTCCACATAAGTGGGGATGTAACTCCCCCCTGTGGGCATCCTCTTTTCGATTCGTAACATATTGCGCTCTAATCGCAAAAAAAAACATGATTATGAACGTTTAGAAAAAAGGAAGCAAGCAAACATGATTTTGTGTTTTTTTATTTTAACATAAACTAACATGTGACTGTGATGACTTAGTGGGAGATAGATTGTCATAAAAAGAAGCAATAGATTATCATACATTAATCACTGCATCCAGAAACGCAAAATTCATTGAAATTTAATCTACTGCAATCACGTGCTTAGATGCTCGCTAATTAGAGGCTGTTGTTATTAAACTTCCGAGTCGAAACAGCCCTTGAATACGCGTGTAGTTATCTGAACAATGTATCCGAGGATCCATCCTTGTCGAAACTTGATCGTAACATCTTTGGCCCACCTCTGTCCCTATAACGGCGTGTGTCAAACTTAAACATAAACTTTACGAACATTACCGGAACTAACCTGTTTTTGTTATGGGTATACATATTTTGGAAAATTAATAATACGCTGGAGGCCTGTTGTGTTTGTTGAGATAGAGTTATACTCAACAAATTTAAAAATTATGGGTGTTGACATTGCTGTTGTCTTTGTACAACAAAGTATCGGAAAAGAAATTAGATTGGTACTTATATAAAGTTTAGTTAGATAATTTATAATAAAGCTTGTGTAATTAAGTTGCTTGTAGTAATTTTATAAGTGTTAAAAGCAGGAAATAACAACATAATTTTTAACAGGAATTTTCGACTATGTTTTATAGCACTGTCAGTATACAGAGCGTTAATGTCGCATTAAATATGGTGATCGAATGTTTATCTGTCCATTGCATTAGTTTATTCAAACCCTAAACTCAATCGTTTTTGAGATATAGGTATGCAATTTTGTTCTAATTTTTGGGCTTTTGCACCCTTCCAAATGAAATGAAGTAATTCAAGGCATACTAGATATTTAGCTGTTTTATTAATGACCATGCAAATAGAGGGATTTAGGTAATCAATCCTCATCTCATTCAGTTAGGATGACTTCTTTGCAATGAATGCAGAGTTGTAGAATTTTAGCGCAATCCAATTAACTCAAGACCTAATGTAATCATTCTAGATATAGCACCATTTTCCCTTAAATGCATTAGACCAACAGTAAGGAGGTGCAATTTCACTCCCCAGAAGTATTAGAACTCAAAAATACTATACAAACAGTCTGTAGTTACCACCCGGAATACAGAACATATCTACAAACTCTAAAAAAAGAATACCCACAAACTGTTATTAGACAAGAAAAAAAGCATGGATGATGCAATTATTAACTCCGCTACAAAAAAAATCTAAGGCAACCTGGCAAATAGTAAACAGGGAACTTGGAAAAACGCAAGAATACGTTCATAATTCAACCAACTCAAAAGATCTAGCAAATAACTTTAATGCTTCATTCACTACTATGGGGTGCGCACATCACCCAATTAGTAATACCAATAATAACTATACAGATCGGGTCAAAGTGAACCCAAAAACTTTTTACTTTCACCCAGTAACGATAAGTGATCTGAAAGAAGTCATATGCAAGCTACGTAATAAACAAAGCTATGGCATCGATGGTATACCACTGAAAGTCATAGAAAAATGCCTTGAATTAGTAACTAACAGCTTCTTGCGGGTTTCGCCGTGTGTCAAAACTTTCGCTCGACGTTTCGCTGTTCATACTGACAGTTTCTTCAGGATAACTGAACTGTTAGTTAGCGAATGTTTTGACACACGGCGAAACCCGTAAGAAGCTGTTAGTTATAGTTACACCGGCCGTGAAAGCCTACGCAGTGCTTTGAATTAATCTCTGAACCACTGTGTGATATCATAAACACTTCACTGTCTGAGGGAGTTTTTCCCACGACACTAAAACATGCCATCATTATACCAAAGCATAGACATGGTAACAAAATGGATATCAACAATTACAGACCGATAAGTCAATTGACAACCTTTTCGAAAATAATAGAGATTGTTGTATACCAACAGATTTACTCATTTTTCATGTCAAATAATCTATTTAGCTAGGGCCAACACGGATTTCTCTTGGGTGAAAGCACTGCTACTGCCATCTATGAGTTTACTAATTGGATACTGGAAATGCACGAGAGCAATAACTTAATCATAGGCCTGTTTCTTGACCTGACAAAGGCATTCGACAGCGTGACTCATGAACTACTACTACTGCGTAAGCTGTGGACTACGGCCTGCTTGGTTTGCTTGCGTGAAAACTGGTTTGCCTCTTACGTAACAAATAGGACACAGACAGTACAAATAAATTGCTTTCTAAATCCTTGGCCGCGTGGAAATACCATGACATTTATCCCCCAAAATAAAAATTTAACAAATTTTCTTAATAAAATTTTGAAATTTTAATTTTTCTTCCCCAATTCGTAAGTGAACAATGTCGACGTAATTAACTTTAAATTATGAACCATCTAACTTCTTTCAAAAAAAAAAAACTTCATTACCATCCATTTCTTTTTCTTTTTCCAATTTATAACATACAATTTTGTTTTTTGTATTGGTGTTTGAAATAATAATTCTTTAACTTCAATCGTTATTTCTTTACGTTTCAACAGGTCATTAAAAATTTGTTCATTGTCGTCATCCTGTTTCCCTTTAAAGTTTTCTGCTCCAATGTCTTTTACTCCTACCTTATTTAACACATTTTCACTGTTCAAATCGGTACCATTCTGTTTTAAATTTGATAAGTCAATTTCCAATGTCAAATCTTCTCCATAATAGCACTCGCCTTTTTCACTATTAGTATTTGCGTCTTCATCATTTTCCCTGTGAGCGCCATTTTCCTTAAAAGCTTCCTTATTTTTCTGTGCAAATCTATGCCTTCTTTCGAATTGTTCTTCCTCTAGTGTTCCGTTCTCTTCTATTCCAATTTCATCTTTGCTTTTAATCCATTCATATATTCCCATAAGGTTCAAAACTTGATTTAATCTCTTCTCTCATTTGCCTTACCTCCACTATTAACTGAGCTATATCTTCTCTCTCTTCCTGTTTATCCTGCATATACATTGCGAAAAATATTTTATTCACACTTTTTTTTACATTCTCACATCTCTCAATTGACAAATTTACATCATAATTAAAAAACAAAACAATCAACAAATTATTATAGGGTGAGTTCACTTACTAGATACGAAAAATTTTGAACCTTGAATGACAATATTAATTTTGACACATAACCAGGTCAAAAAGGCTACTTATAATCTTAGTTTCTAAATCCTTGGCCGCGTGGAAATACCATGACAATATATACTCTGTTAATTCTTTTTTATGTAATTCCTTGCAGAGGCTAGGGCAGAAATCTCAGGTCCTTCAGAAAAATACTTGAAGCCCGGTTCTGGCTTACGACTACAATGTACGGTACTCCAAAGCACAGAAGCCCCATCTTACGTTTTCTGGTACCACAACAACCGGATGATCAATTACGATGTGGATCGAGGGATCAATGTCACCACTGAGCTGGCAGCAAAAACTAGTACACTGACGATAACGAATGCCGCTACGAGGCATTCAGGAAACTACTCCTGTGTGCCTAGCAATGCCCAGCCAGCTAGCACCTACGTGCATATCCTAAACGGTAAGACTTTTTTTTATTTATTCCCAAGAAAATTGCCACCGTAAACATTAAATAATGGTCTGTAATGTACAAAATAATTCAATAAATGTTTAACCTTGGTTTAAACCGAATATAATAAAGGTTAAAAGATGTTGTGATATTTTTTTGTTGGATTGGATTAAATGGTTTTTTTATTTAAAGAAAACTCAAATAACCTAGCTGGTGCTTCGTTGACAGATGGTTTCTTGAAAGTATTGATATTTCGTCTTATGCTGACAGTATGCTAGTGTAATTGTTGGGTTGCCTCCGATTTTGCTTCACAAAACTTACAATGTGAAGTTGGGGTACTCACTTTCAGCAACGTACTTTCTAAGAGAGAGTGATACTAAATTGTTATGTTGTGTCGTTTCTTATTTGTAAACAATTTCAACAAAAGTCGATGGAGTAGATAAAACAAAATAACCTTTCTTATTCTTATCATCTGAAAAAGAAAAAACACAATACAATAATTCGAATGAAACTAATTCAATAAAGTGAGAACGCTTAGATCCTAATGTATACAAAATTCTTTATTCATGAGTATGTCTATGTTCTATTTAGATAACCTTCGCATACTATTCGATCTTTCTCGAACACTTGTTCAACTTAATCATTTAATTCTTTTTTTCTGCTTGATTTATTGATAAATGAGTACCTTTTTCGGTTTATTTCTTGGACTAATCTATTAAACATTCCTTTTGATTTATATCTGACCTTTAATAAATCAATTATGTGTAAAAATTTTAACTATTTGCAACAAACGTTACTTTTTTTTAGTAAAATGGATAAGCTATTTATAACCGTTATGCCAAATATGTTTTCTTTTACTGTAAATAAAACCCCTTGCAGGTAAGTAATTTAAAAAAAAAATTAGTCGCTCTTGTAATAAAAACAAGCTGAAGTTTTTTTACTACCCTTAATCGTGAGGTCTATGGTTGTTCTCTGGGTGACTGAAGTTTTCAATCGCTTTTTTGATTGGGGAATTGAATGTCCTACTCATCTCTTTGGAAGGGATCGGTGATTTTCTTCCCTTATTCGTCATATTTTCAAAATACTGGACTGGGTGGGACCTTTTTCAGTAATTTTATAGAGATATCGTAATTGTGATGGATTAAAGTTGATTTTGTCAATTACAATTTAGTTTCTAAACTTCGATCTTTACACAAGAAATTAAAAACGGTTAATACAGGTTTTGTTACGTAGTAACGCTATCTCTCTGGTGCTCAGATCCTCATAAAATCCAATTTCTAAACCTTTTTGGTGTATTTTCAGAAACGTCAAAAAAAGAAATAAAGAGGGATTAATGAAGACTTTGTTCGACAAACCGACGCTATCTCTCCAGTGCTCGGATCTCCATAAAATTCAATTTCTAAACCTTTTTGGTGTATTTTCAGAAACGTCAAAAAAGAAATAAAGAGGGATTAATGAAGACTTTGTCCGACAAACCGACGCTATATCTCCAGTGCTCGGATCTCCATAAAATTCAATTTCTAAACCTTTTCGGTGTATCTCTAGAAAGGTAAAAAAGTGCAATTAATGCAAGTTTTGTTATGCAAAACGACGCTATCTCTGTGATACTCGGATCCCCATAAAAAATAATATCTAAACCTTTTCGGTATATCTCCAGAAACATGCAACAAAAAATAAAGAGCGATTATCACAGGGTTTGTTAGGCAAAGTAACGCTATCTCTCTGATCTTCGGATATCCGTAAAATCCAATTTCTAGATTTTTTTCGATGTTTCTTCAAAACGTCAGAAAGAATGCAGGATTTGTTAGGCAAAGTAACGCTATCCCTCTGATCTTCGGATCCACGGCTTGCTTCTAATTTTATCGTTCAAGTATTCAAGCGTGCCTTGTGTAGTAATGTAGTAGTGTTTATAGCTTCAGATTTTTTGAAATTTTATTTAGAAAGACAAGGCAACATTACAAGGTTGTCGAAATGGGACAATGCTTGAGCAATTATTATTGATTTATATATAGTAATATTCTAAATGTTGCTTAACCCTAAACCTACCAAGGTGTGCTTTTGAGGCACAATTGATTTTGAAATTGCTGGAACTTTGTAAGTTAACTGCCCACAGACTGGAGGATTTTTGTATTCTCAAAATAAACTATTTAACACGAATGACATAAAAATTTTTTAAAATATTTTTTCCTATTTTACTAAAAAAATTAAACATAATTTACCGACACGTCCTACCAAGGTGTGTCTTTGAGGCACATACTGTTATTATACTATAAAATGCATTGCTACGTTATTTAAAACTAGGTATGTGGGTAAATCCCCGTAATAAGATATGCTTTATATTTCGGGACTTTCCCCTTGTATGTAAGAACTTCCAATTGCATATGAAGGGGAATTCCCTAAATGCGTTTTGCTAAAACAGTCAGCTTACAAACTGCATTGCTATCAGTGTATTTGTGACTTTCCTAACGAACGCATTGGCCGTTTTAGGTGTCTATTGGTTAATTTTATTTCTTTTACCTAGTGGAGAGTATAGTATAGACCAGGTAAGCAAAATAAAGTTTTGATTGGCCCCAGTAAAAATAGATTTGTTGTTTTATGCTTATTTGGTTTTGAAATTTATGCAGAAAGTATGACCGATTGACCGACGCCGGCCACTAACTGAAAAGGAGTTGCTCGATGCATTGTACGAAAGTGATGAGGATTTGGGAAGGAATGTAAATGATGGTGAAGATGAAGAAGAGCTAAATGACGAAACCTCTTCTAGTGAAGCGGATTATTAAGAAACTGGCGATGAAGAAAGCGATGAACAAGAAGGAAGTGACGATAGTGATGCTAATGATGAACCGCCCGGCCATTCGCAAACTTTTATTGGAAAAGATGGTACCGAGTGGAATGCCACGCCGATTGCCAAGGGAAAAACACGTGCACACAACATAATTACAACAGCTTTGAACAAAGGGAAACTTCCACCTGGAGTACATGTTGATACTCCTTGTGACGCATTCAATTTGTTTTTGATGATTACGGTTATTGGTATTGTGGTTACTTTCACTAATAAGGAGGCTGTTCGTATTCTTGGCGATTTGTGGAAACCAGTTGACGACGTTGAAATCCGTGCTTTCTTGGGCCTTTTGATTACTGCTGGAAGGAAAAAACAAGGAATGGTGGACTATAATGAGCTAATGGAATCCTTTATATGGAAATCCTGTTTATCGAGCGTGTATGTCATGAAATAGATTTACTCAATTACTAAGATTTATTCGTTTTAACGATAAAGCGACCAGAACCCTCCGAAGGCAAAAGGACAAGTTGGCACCAATTAGAGACCTGTGGGACCGTGTTAATACAAACTTGCTGAAATATTATCTTCCTGGCAGTAATCTAACCATCGATGAACAACTGGTGCTTTTAGAGGTCGTGTATCTTTCCGACAGTACCTGCCAAGCAAGCCAGATAAGTACGGTATGAAAATTTGGTGGATATGCGATAGTGGAACTAGTTATCCGTTACGTGGTATACCGTACTTAGGAAAAGAAGGTCTCAACAGAGCAGAAAACTTAGCGCAAAAGGTAGTTGAAGACCTTTGTGAACCTTTTCTGAGAACTAAAAGGAATATTACGTCCGGCAACTTCTTCACCAGCTACGAGCTTGCATCCAGTTTGCTTACCAAAGGCCTAACTTGTGTAGGAACGCTCAGAAAAAATAAGCGCTGCATACCACCACATTTTTTACCTCACAGGCGACGGAATATTGAAAGCAACTTGTTTGGTTTTCAGAAGACAATGACTTTGGTATCTATGTACCTAAAATCGCTGTGTCATATTATTTATCTACAATGCACAACGACTCACCATTGATGAGGAAAATAAAAATAAATCTGAAATCAATAAGTACTACAATTCCACGAAAGGAGGGTGGATACACTTGATCAGATGGTACATACATATTCAGTGAAACGCAAAACTAATAGGTGGCTTTGGTCTATTTTTTCAATATAATTGATGTGTGTGGAGTAGCTTCATTTGTCATTTGGAGAAATATCCATCCTGACTGGCCATATTTCCAAAAAAACGAAGACTTCGCAAAACTTTTCTTACGAGAAATTACAACAGAATTAGTACTGGGGCAAATTAGACGTCGTAGTTTGAGTGGCTTGCATAAAAGTCATACTTCATTGATACAAACTACGTTGAATCAAGTACCAACCACAGGGGAGTCTTCGGCTCGAGAAGTAAGAAAACGAAAACGGTGCTATATTTGCCCATCAAAGAAAAGCAGAATGTCAACACAGTTATGTGATAAGTGTAAGCAAACGGTTTGTGGTGAACATTCAGAGAAAATACTCACGTGCACAAATTGCAAACTACAGAAATAACTTTCAAATATTTTACTATCTTGTACTATTTTTAAATTATATCTTCTGACACACAATATTCTTTCTATATGTTTTAATCTTACTGTATACCTACTACATGAAATAAATAATGCATATTTTGCTATTATTTACATCAACAATGTGTACAAATAGATGTGTGCCTGTGAGGCACACCTTGGTAGGACACGTTACGATAAAACGTTGGTAGGACTAGGGTTAAATTTGAGCTGATACAAATGTTTCTGTCATTAGTGTTTTTTTTTTGCTTTTGACATAAAATTAGTAATAATTAAGTCATGAAAAAATATTTCTTACTAGGTAATTAATTGGTGTGTGATAAACTGTTTGTTTTTATTGTATCGTACACGATACTGCTTGCATAATATACATTTTAAAAGTTAGCTCGGCATTGTTGAGCTAACATACGAGCCTTAATGCATTGAAAGCCAATAAAAAAACATTGTGTTCCGCATATATTTAGTAAAACTACCGGAAAACAACGCGAACAACATAAAAGCTACCCGGTCCAAAGGAAAAACATATAGACAAAGGCACCGCCTCCGCCCTCGATGTAATTAATATGTTGGCAGCTGAAAAGCTAAACTGGGATCGGAATTAATGGAGCAGTTTAGACGAGCCGGGGGGGGATAAAAAGTATACGATTCGGGCGTTGCCACTCGGTCGTTATAAAGAAAAATGCTTAGTATTAAGACATAGGGACGAGAATGGCTCCTGCTTCCACGCTGCAAATGGAATGTCGAACTGCTGAGGGCAACGAAGTGCTCTGCGGAACTAACGACGTAAAGCAATTCCGTTTGTAAATCAGCATCAAGGCTCAGAGAGGAAAAATTATATTTTTGTTATCTCTCTCTTTCTGTGTATGTGTGTCTCTTTCGCTCGCTGACAGATTAAAGTAAGTAATTTTTCCCTTTTTTTTGGACGTTCGGTTGGGATCCGTTTTAAATTGGAGAAAAGCTTTCTATTCTGAATTATTTACTGTTACGGAGATGACCTGATATTTTTATAATGGTGTAATAATTGGATTGTGAGGAGTAACGTTCAGCGATTCAGATGGAAATATTTTTCATTAAATTTCGGTTTTAAAAAAAAAAAAAAACGTTTGCATCGCCTTTGATTGACATGTTGATTAACTGATCAAAAATCAAGTTCTATTATGTATTAAATATGAAAAGAAAATTGCACTGGGTAAATTTAATAAATGGTTCATTCATTCATTCATTCATTCAGGTTAGGGTGGGCACTTGATGTCCGGACATTTGAGCTTGGTGCTCATTGTACCATCCCTATTGATTCTCTTATTTCCACTCGAGCAGCTTGGTGTTCTCTATAAAGCCCAGTATCTTGCCCAGTGGAAACTTGAGGACTTTCAAGGGCTCCAATAGATCTCTCCCGAAATATTTCTGCCTGAGTACCTTCAGTTCCTCACATGTGCAGATTACATGTAAACTCGTTTCCTCCTGTAGTTCGCATCTTCTACACCACGGTTCGATTACACGGCCTGTGTTGTATAGATGCTTTTTCAGAGGACTGTGTCCAGTTACCAACCCAGTAATGGTTTTAACTTCTTTCTTACTGCGCTTGAGTAGGTTATCAGAGAAACTACCATCCCCATCCCCTATCAGCGCTTTGGTATAGAGTTGACCTTCAGTCGACCTCCATTTCTTTGTAGTTTCTTTATCTAACCAGGTCCAGATCTTCCTTCTTGCGGAATCCTTAGTAATCCCACATACGGACTCTGGACCCATGAAGTGTCTCTTAGAGCCCTCCTTGGCTAGTTCATCGGCGATTACGTTGCTTTTTATATCCTTATGTCCCGGCACCCAAATCAGAGACACCCTGTTGTCTCGTGCCAGTGCATTGAGGGATTGTTTGCAGTCCTTAACTACTTTTGACCTAGTTACAGGGTTTGAGACTGCCTTAATGACAGCCTGGCTGTCAGTCATTATGTTAATTTTCCTCCTCATGCAGCCCCCTTTTACAATCATTTCTGCACAGGCTGCAAGGGCGCATACCTCTGCCTGGAAGACCGTTGTATGTTTCCCCAGGCTTATGAATATCCTTTGATTAGGACTGGGCCCGCAAATACCGGCTCCTGTCCCTGCTGGATTGGATCCATCCGTGTACCAGTTTTCGTTAGCATGATCTCACTACGCGCCTGGTCTCTGTTCGGTATGGAGATTTTCACCTTTTCAGTGAAGATAATTTCGGGTGCATGCTGTCCGTGGGCATTTGTAGCAATGGCCGTCCAGCAACGTGCCCGTAGTATAAGTGTATCCTCCTACCCTGAAGTTGAGATGCCGCAGGTTGTTGGCTTTCAGTCTAAGGATCGCATTCATTGCTTCCGCTCTCACGTAGATTTCCAGCGGAGGGAAGCCCACATTGGTCTCCAAAGAGGCGGTCCCTGTACTGTTAGTTGCACCAGTGATACCCAGCAATGCCTGTCTCTGGACAGCGGTCAGCATCTTCGCTGCGGAGGACACTTCTGTCCTCTCCACCAGACTACTGCCCCGTATGTTATCGCTGGTCTTATCACGCAGTATATAGCCAATGGATCACCTTCGCTTTAATCATCAGTTTTGCCAGCAACTCTCCTGCAGCGCCAGAATAGTTGCGTGGCCCTGGTCGTTTGTGTAACTAAATGATTTTTTCCAGCTCAGTTTTGCATCAAGGTAACACCCAGATACTTTACTTCCTTGGTTAATTGTAACTCCTGCCCAAACAGCCTAATGTCGCCTAGGTCATTGAGTTTTCTCATGTTGGTAAAGGCAACCAACTTTGTTTTTTGTGGATTAACCGAGAGTCCTTGTGAAAGGCACCATTCCTCCACCATTTAATAAATGGTTTACCAATTAATAAATTTGTAGCGAGGTTTTCTTTGCTTTAGATATTTAAATAATCTTTTGCGCGGTTACTTATGGACAACTTACTGTTCAGTAAGCGCTTATTAGCTTTTACTTATAAACTTATTGAATTATCCTTGTAACAACGATCTCGTGGTTAATTAATTTTTCGGTGACGGCACTAGCGATGACAGCTGTCAACTGGCCGATTGTAGATTGTTCGCGAAGGTGTTTGTTTATGTCGCGTACAACTTCACGTCCTACAATAATAATTAAAATCAACCCTAACAAAGCAGCTATAGTGCGTAAATGACTTTCTGAGTTGTTGCTTTGATGTACGGAACAGTTTTTAGCATTAATGAAGGATTAAAAAAAATAAGGTAATCTTACCTCGAAATAGCTGACTCTAGACGCAGATTTTCAATTGATTACCTTAAAATTAACGTCGTGTCATGTCCTAGAGGCGACTATGAATATAGTACGACGAGATAAAAAAAGAAATACGGAGATTGCGCCTCGTGTCACACTTGCGGGGCGACTAGGGTCGGCAATAGAACGAGAGGCGGTATTACTCGTGCACGCCGAGGACAACTACGAACTACAACCGAAACGAGATGGATGATTACGCTGGGTAACGCGTAACGAGGGGCGACTACAGTATAATCGAACGAGGGGTGAAGGGTTGTGTGGTGCCTTGAACTACAACCGAACACCAGCCGGAAGATCGAGCCGTGCCACGCCCTTGGACAACTACGGTCTACGATCAAACGAGTGGTAGAGAGAAATAAAATCGTGTCACACCCGAAGGGAGACTACAAACTACAGTCCTGCAGGAACGAAGAAAACTATGGTCGTGTCACACCTGAGGGGCGACTACGATTTATAATTAGTTCAGGGAGGGGTATCGGGTACCGACGAATCCTTATATAGGCACGTCAAGCAGGTGGAGATTCATACATTAAGAATTGAAACTAAGATGCGCACCGGTAAAATGACACAAATTTAAAATTCAAATTAATGAATAAACGTGGCTGTAACGTTAGGAAAACCATGGGAAAATTAATCGCGATACTTTACATTTAGGCTAAAATAAATTACCAACTTAAAACATATTAAAATGAATTTTTCCATGTAACGGCAAATTACGAGTACATGATAAAAATTTAGGTTGATGATAATATAACGCTTCAACTTAAAATGCCGCTATGTATGTATGTAAGTGAATTGGAGGGTGATGTTACACTGCGACCTAAAAGATTTATTGTGTCCCCTATTCTTGCTGCTTTACAGCTGGCCTTCCAATCCTATTCCTTTCAGAAAGCGTAGCATGTCAGAGGGTCCCAGTCTAGGTAAGTCTCCCTCTTCGACTTCACATGCTACCAGGTGCAACGCCCTCGAGTTGCACAGTGCTGCGTAGTTTGAGAGGAGGTGGATGGGTGTTTCATCCTGTTCCCCACAGAATCTGCATTCAGAATCTTTTTCCAATCCAAGCTTACTCAGGTGTCCTTTCAGTCTACAATGGCCTGAAAGTATTCCTGTTAATATGCGAACATTGTTCTTACTCAGGTTGATGCATTCTGTAAACCACTTCTGGTTATAAGTTCCCAGAAGAATTTTACTTTGCCTCATTCCCTGGAGATTTTCCCAGTAACTGGATATTCTCTGCTCCATTTCTATTTTTAGTTTCTTCAGTATTGGACTGCTACTTAACCCGCAAAAGGGTTCAGGCCCTACAAAAGGCATTCCAGCCCCTTTTTTTTTGCGAGGTTATCCGTTATTTCGTTTCCTTCCACTCCTGCGTGACCCGGAACCCACAGGAGGGGTTACTTTATTTCTTTTTCCTAGCTCATTTAATTTCCATAGGTATTCCCAGACCATCTTGGAACTGATTTCATATGAGTTCATCGCCTTGATGGCTGCTTGACTATCAGACATGATGATAATCTCCTGCTTCCGATAGTTCCTATCCATATTGAACTGAACACATCTTTCATAAGCGTGTATTTCCGCCTGAAATATACTTGGGTATTTTCCCAAGCTTTCGAAATATGTGGTTCTAGGCCCATATATTCCTATTCCAGTTCCTTCTGGCGTTTTGGAGCCATCAGTATACCATTTGATGGCATTTCTATTGAAGTTCAAGATGGTGTTAGGATCCCATTCGCTCCTGTTACTTAGCTTTATGGTGAATTCCTTCACAAAGCTAAGTTATTTTGAACATATAATATCTAAAATCATATCTAAAATGCAGCTAATTATTTATTCCTATTTGCTATATTGTTCTGCCCACCAGCGTTTCGACCAATACAACGGCTATTCCATGTAGGTACTTTCTTAAACAGTTGTTCCGTCAGCAGACTCGTCACTGTTCTAAGCTGTGCTCTGTGGAGAGCCAGTACATCCTCACTTAGTTGTCGAGATGGTCGCCTAATCATCGAGTTTTCTGTATGCCTGTACTTGTACGCCGTTCCAGTGAAATTTTTCTGCAATCCACTCAGTCACTGGACCACATATCTTAGCTTTAGTTACTCCCAAACTCGATTAATCTCCAGAGAATATTATTTCAGTTAGTTGGTTGCTATGCTCTTATGACCCGATACTCACATCAAAGTAACTTAGTTACCTTTGGCCAGAATTCTTAAGTTTTCTTAAGTTCGAGGTAATCTGATGTGATGCTAGTGTCAGCAGCTAGTTTCGATCTGCTGACGTTTGGGTTGTTTTTCCAAGATCCTACAAGTGCATATCTCTATTGCTAGTATTTCAGTTCTGCATGGTAGTATATTGGCCCAACAGCATATATTCTTTGTGATTTAAGGTTTCTCCATATATACCATCTTCAGAACCTATGATTCTTTTCTACCCATCTGCATACCAGTGTTGATTTTTGAATGCCTGTTTTCTGTTTGGCTCTCCATTCATCCTAGTCCAGGGTAACCTTGAAGAGTTTGTTAAAGGACAATTTGGCAGCCATCATACTATTTCGCATTTTAAAGATAAGGTTTACAATTTTGGTCGCTGTTCTGCCATGCCCCGTATTTCGGGTTTTCCAATTTCCACCACACTTGAGTCTGTATGCCCGCCATTTAGTGCTTCCTCTGTAATATAAACATTCAATATTTAATGTATTTTCTATAGCAGCTATTGGTGAGTTTGCAGCTGCAGTGAAGAACAGATGAAAGTTATAGAATGACATGAAAAATCTATTGGCGGTTGAAGCATCGTTTCTCTTTTCTCTTTACAATCAAGAATTCTGGCTAGGTAGCATTGGTTGCAATTATTGCAGTTAATTTTGTAAGCTAATTTTCCTCTCTAAGGGAAACATGTTGCTTAGATACTGATATTCACACAATATTCGACTCAGATTATTTTAAAATGCAGCATTCACAAATACATTTTGTGAGAATGTTAGTATTGCACAAAAGGCTGTTACTTTTTTCCTCGTTCGTTAAAAGTTATTTTTACATTTTCCCGTGCATACTGAGAGCTCACATCTGCCTACTCTGTACAGATACAAGTACCAGGGAGTCGTAAACAGACGAGAAACCTTTGTATCGATTATGTCCTGTTTTATGTGCTCCTCTATCTCCATCCCATCTCTCCTACTTTTTTATTTCCCACTTTGTCCGGGACAACGACGAGCGAGTTCACGCTCTCTCGTCCGCACAGATTATGTTTACCCGGTGGCCTCGCTCTTTTATCTTTCGCGCGATAAAAGGAGGGAGAGATTTCGGCCCTAGTGCGAGTCGGATGTGTAACGACGATTCGAATTCTATTAAAAAGGGAGCGCAAAAAAAAAAAAAGCCGAAACGGAACCAGCCGGGAATAAAATGGGAAATCGTATTGGGATGTTCGCTCTCGTGTTTCCTTCATTCCTTTTTTTTTTCGTTTGTAGGAAATTTCCTCTTTTTATATATAGCAGATTTGTTTTCTACTGCCGCTTTACCATTGTCGTGTCGGTTGTGAAACAGGAAGAACACGTGTCAAGCTCCTATATCTGATGTGCATCTGAAAGGCTGTTTGGGAAATATTAATTTGCAATTATAAAATGACAAGCGTTAAAATTTAAATATGAAACATTATCAAATAACAATTACAAAATGTCGAATGTCACATGAAAGAGATACCTTGTTAGAATTGATATTTAATCAATATTTATTTGATTCAACTAGTTCTTGCTGACGAAATATCATTATATGATCACATAAACAAATTATGGACCTGTCTAAAGTATTTGATCGTGTAGACCAGTGGTTCTCAAACTGTGGTACGCGAAAATTTTTAGGGGGTACGCGGCCGGGCAACAATAAAATAAAACAACCCGGGACACGTATGGACACGTTGACGTGCGCGCGCCACTAAGGGCTTAGTCATCAGAGTGGGGCGGGTGGCCGGCCAATCCCTCGTGTCACTGCCACTGCAGTAGCATTGCCTGTTATTACAAGCTCGCTCTCAGTATTGTGTTATTTTTGTGGTGTGTTGTGTTATTCTGCGGACACTCAATCCTGTTGAAACACATTTACGGACATCTGTTTGAAAACTGAGTCAGGTACCACGTAAGTGAATTTTACAATAAAAATTAACAATGGATAAATGGCTCCTAAAGAAAAGGCCTCATGAAGATCTGCATCAAAATTCTGGGCCATCAACTTCACAAAATGAAAGTAGACCTGAACGTCTTGTTACTAATGAGCAGCTCAAGGAAAAATAAAAAAACCCGAAAAACTGGCAAATGAATATAAAAGTAAAAAGAGAAAATATGACGAGTTGTACTTAAAATTAGGTTTTACTTGGACTGGAAGCTCAGACGAGCCTAATCCACAATGCGTTGTTTGTTCAGAAATTTTATCAAACAATTCTATGAAACCTTCTCTTTTAAAACGCCATTTTGAAAGCAAACATGAGAACTTAGTCAAAAAGGAGTTACGGTACTTACGGAACGTCTTTTGGAAGATTTGAAAAGTAGGAAAAACACGATAAAACACTTTTCTGGTGCAGAACAAAATGAAAGTGCTCTAAAAGCTTCTTACAAAGTTAGTCATTAATTGCGAAGTCTGGTAAAAACCATACTATTGGCGAAAACCTAATCCTCCCTGCCGCAGCAGAAATTGTTTCTTGTATGTTTGGAGAGAACGAGGCAAAAAGAATTACAGCAATTCCATTATCAAATGATACAGTTTCAAGGAGAATTAGTAATATGGCGTATGACACAAAAGAACAACTTGTTGGAGCAATTCGAACTAGTCCTTGCTTTGGTATACAACTCAATGAAATCACGGATGTCGCTGGCCTAGCCCAACTGATCGTTTTTGTACGTGGCATTTTTCAAGATGAAATATTTGAAGATATTTTATTTTGTAAGACACTTAAAACATCGACAAAAGGTGAAGATATTTTCAATTTGTTAGATTCTTTTTTTTCCGAAAACCAGCTCGGGTGGAAAAACTGTGTGTCAGTGTGTATGGATGGTGCTAAGGCTATGAGCGGTCACATCATAGGGCTGGTAGGCCATATTAAAACGGTTTCAACTGAGTGTTCACTCATTGTGTCCTTCACCGAGAGGCTTTGGTGGTTAAGCACCTCCCTGATGAACTTAAAGATGTCCTTGATCAGAGTGTGAAAATTGTGAACTTCATAAAAACTAGGCCCCTAAAATCTCGTTACTTTAAAATTCTATGCCAGGATATGGGGAGCCTCCATGAGAACTTATTGCTACATACTGAGGTACGATGGCTTTCTCGGGGAAATGTTTTGTCCCGTGTATTTGAACTCCACAAAGAATTACATAATTTTTTTACCGAACACAAATCCCATCTGTCTTCTGTACTTACTGATTTGATTGGCTTTTGAAGTTGGCTTATTTAAGTGATATTTTTGGAAAACTCAACATCTGGAATTTATCCATGCAAGGCAGTGTTTCTGATATTTTAATATAGAAAAGAAAACTGATGCAATGGTAAAAAAGATCATTCTCTGGGAAAAAACAAATAGAAAATAACAACTGCGAGCCGTTTGAAAGATTACTTACATTTTGCAAGATAATGAGAAAAACATATCTGATTCACTGAACTCAAGACTCAAATGGCCAGTATTTGAATGCATTGAAGATCCGCATAAGAGAGTACTTCACCTTTGGAGAAACAGTATAACTGGATACGTGATCCCTTTAATGCTGATGCTATGGACACTAACCTGACTATCTTTCAAAAGAACACCTCATTGAGTATCATGTGATCCCACGTTGAAAAACAAATATTTGACTGCTGGTACTACATTGTTAGATTTCTGGATCGGTATTGGGAAGGAATACAAAGAACTGTCAAGCACTGCTGTTGAATTTCTTGTTGGGTTTTCCATCACTTATTTATGTGAAAAGGGTTTCTCAAGTTTAACCTATCTTAAAAATAAATCTAGAAACAAATTAAATGTTGAAGATGATTTAAGATTGTATTTAACCAAGTTAAAACCCAATTTTGATAAACTGTGCAAAGGGAAACAAGCTCACCCTTCTCACTAATCTCTTTGAAAGTAAGCGCTTTTGTTCTTTAAATTTGTGTGTGTTTGTTTTTAATGTAATAAAAATGTTTGTAAACAATATCTCTTTGTTTTTATTTAAACATGATGCGTAATTCAGTTTCAAAGGTTAACACTATACTTCTATGCTACATAGAATGCTTTAAGATTTGTTTAATATTTTAATTATAGTTTACTTAGTACCGGTAACTGAGAAGCGGTACCTAAAATGTTTTGTGGGTAAAAAGGGGTACAGTGTCTAAATAAGTTTGAGAACCACTGGTGTAGACCATGGAATTCTGATACGTAAACTTGAGTGCCTTGGCTTTAGTGAATCACTTCTACACCTACTCGATTCCTATCTGCGCAATCGTATATTTTTTGTTTGTTATAATGGCTTTTGCTCAGCCAATCGCGAAGCTAGCTCTGGTGTTCCTCAAGGCTCGCACTTGGGACCTTTATTGTTTTTACTGTTCATCAACGATTTGCCTGCACAAATTAGTTGTAACATCTTAATGTTCGCTGATGATGTGAAACTATTTTCTTCTATAAACTCAGTAGATGATAGTGTTACCTTGCAGTCTGATTTTCTTGCCATGGTGGATTGGCGTTCTACTAATAGACTTGATCTGAATATCTCAAAGTGTAAAATTGTTTCTTACACTAGAAAAAAAAAATTCAATACATTTTGACTACGTACTGAATTCTACCGCTGTTAGCAGATGTGAGGCCGTATACGATCTAGGTATTTATTTCGATCATCAATTGACCTTCAATGAGCACATTCGGGTGGTGGTAAATGCAGCCAATAAAATGTTGGGGTTAATTTTGTGAAACACGAGATCATTTATCTTCAATCTATCCACTTTAAAGGTACTATATTTTTCTCTAGTGCGCTCCAAATTGGAATATGCTTCTCTCACATGGAATCCCTATTATAATAGATACAAATCCTTTGTCGAGGCCGTTCAAACGAAATTCTTAAAATATCTTTGGTTTAGGAGTCACCATGTTTACCCTTTTCGCGTCTTTCCATATGAAACATTACTTTCCGCTTTCTTTATGGATTCCCTGGAGACGCGTCGTAAGAAGGCAAGCTTAACGTTTCTCTACAAACTTCTTCATAACCAGATTGACGTCAATCAGCTTTTATCTGGGTTAAATTTTCATGTCCCTCGTTTATCGTCTCGTAGCATACTTACCTTCTATACCGATTCTGCAAGAACTAATTTAATGCTTCGCTCACCACTTACATTCATCTGTGCAACATATAATCGGATTTGTTTTAAGTGTGATATTTTTCACTGTTCCCTTCAGGAGCTTCTTTTATCTGACTAATTTCATTCTTTTTCCTCCCTTTTTAAATTTTATTTTTTTTGTAAGATTACTTTAAATCCTAGTTATATAAGTTAAAAATGTTCTATTAATTTGTTACTTGCATGATCTTTGCTTTAGTGTTGTAATGTTATATTGGTTTTTATTTCTTGCGTATTCGTACAAGTAGTTTCTGTACTATTTTTTCTCTTTCTTTTGTATTTTCACTACCTTTGTAATTTGTAATTATTTTTGCCTTGTAATTGGCTGCATGCTGTTTGGCAAATAAATATTATTATTATTATTATTATTATTATTATTATTATTATTATTATTATTATTATTATTATTATTATTATTTTTTTTTTTTTTTTTAATGAGGCCTCCCTTCCGCCTCTCCCCCCACATTATTATTATTATTATTATTATTATTAAAGTATTATTATAAATATTATTATTATTATTATTTGCATTAAATTGCTTCCTATGAAAATATTATGTCAAAGAACTAGTTTCATAAGGCAGTTTTTTCTAGTTTGCACATCAATCGCTCTGTTTCAACTTAAGATATTCAAGAAAAGTTCCTTTATAAACTAACATACCAGCACAGTTATAACTAAAATGGCGATGTTGTGTGCAGTTTATCATTGGGTAGGGATAGGCAGAGAGCGATAGCAGTACTGATCAGTACGCTGTTAGTAACGCAGTGGAGAGTAGGGTTCAACGTACGAGATAAAGACCTCAGGAATATGCCGGTACACTACAAATCACTGTGTCGGACGAGCTAGCTCGGGATTTCTGAGATAAATATATATGCTATATTAAGCGTTTAGCGTGTACTGATGTGTCAGGGCTTCGACAGGAGTCATCAAGGCTAAGCTTAAATCCCACTAGTGAAACGTCGTCTACCAAGCTGGGCCTTTTTTTATCATATTCTGTTTGCTTCTGGGTCTTCTAAACATGTTATTTACCAGTTCTTAGTATATTTTTTTCTCTAATTTACCGAATTTTTACAGAATATTACGAAATGATTTACTGTAGAATCCTCCATTCGTTAAAAGGTGTTTTACTTTATTTTTAAAGATGCTTACTGAACTGGACTGGGCAATCTCTCTGGGGAGCCTATTAAATTGATTAAAGCCAACAACAAGTGGAGATTTGAAATGAAAAGGATGATTAGGTTTAATGTAGGTTATATTATGTTCATTTCTAGTTTCATATTTATGATTATCCGCATGAGTTGAAAATTTATGTTTGTTACAATAAATATATGTTAATAATTTGTACAGAAAAATAGAAGGCGTGGTAAGAACATGATGAACAATGAATGCATCCCTGCAAGAAGCCCTGTGCTGTAAGTTAAAAATTAATCTTATAATACGGTTTTGTAATACAAAAACCCGATGAAGGTCTCTACCCTGACCCCAAGCAATTAATCGACACCAATGGACGTATAAAGTGTAGAGGGGGCATTAAATCGAGTACAAATAAAATAAAATGGGAATTTTACCTCGATACCTAACTTTCGGAGCAGATTTTACGTCTATTATCGCGAGACTAACGTCGTGTCACGCCCTAAGGCCGAATACGATATATTTTTCGTCGAAAGATAAAAGAAGATACGGAGAGTACGTGCCGTGTCACGCCCGCGGGGCGACTACGATCGACAATCAAACCCCGGGCGGAGGGCTGCGTCGTGCCACGTCTGAGGGTTATTACGCATTACAAGCGACTACGAGACAGAAAATTACGCTACGTCACGCCCGTAGGGCGATTGCAGTTTGTTATCAAGCAGAAGAGCGGAGGCTTGCGTCGTGTTACACCCGGTGCACGACAACGATCTACAACCATGCAGGAACGGAGAAAACACTATTGTCGTGTCACACCCTAGTGACGACTACGCTCTATAGTCAGGGGGAAAGCCCCGGTATCGGCGGAATTTGCCACGCGCAAATATATGCACACGATGCAGGTGGAGATTGAAGTATACGTAGAATGAATATGCAATGCGTGGGAACGCGGTACATGAAGACGCACAAAAGAGAAAACTTTTTTTTGGTTTCTAGCACTATTTTCTATCGGAGAAAAAGGAAATTAATATCAGCAAATAGGGCTGAAAGGTCACTCTTGACGATTTTCTTATTTTTCTTCCTATGAGGGCAAATACAATAAAAAAAAATAATAACAAAGAGGAAGAAACTAAACAAAGGTTAGTCACAAATTTAAAATATTTTAGTTGACTTGTCTAAAACAACGAAAAAAAACTGCTAGTAGAGAACCTCACTAAACGGTTATCCAGATTCGCTTTAATGTAAATCCTGATGGGTAATTTTACCTAGTTTGCTTTAAATTACTAGACTTAATTTTTCCAGACACAAAGAAGGAATACCCGAAACTTTATAGTAACCTTGTATAAAGCAAGACGCAAATCCAGAAACGACGAAGCGCTATTTGAATAAGCCGAAAAGTATACTGCCGTTTAATTAACATCGTTTCCAGAGTTTTAGTAGTCATCGTGTTGCCTGTTGTATTAAAATTAAGTACCCCCAGCACAACGGCTTCGGTAACGAGCTGAAGGAAGCGGACAGATAAAGCACGAAAGCCATTACTCTCCAGGAGAGCAAGAGTATCTCCCAAAGTCCTGAAGCGAAGCGACGATAGAAGAAGAAGAAGAAAAAAAAACGTAAAGGCGACCGCTCTCTACTGCGATCCTTTCTCGCTACACTCGAGTCCTCTCACACCTACGCCAGGTACAGACGGCGCACTATAGCTACAAAGAAGCCTGCCTTTGAGTTCCAAGTCCGCGCAGCTGATCCCTCAGTCGCAGATTTATCGTTAGTCGAGAGTTAATTAAATTTATAAATCGGCCCCGGAGAGCGGCAATGAGGGATTAATGTTTTCGGTTGTCTAATTAAATTCGCATTAGAATCACAGCCGACTCCCACTTTAGTAGGAGGCGGCGTGACGCTAGGATTTCACAAGTGGGATGACGGTGAGAGTAACTGAAGACTAGAGAGTCGTCGGGAACTTGAGATCTAGTGAGTTATTAATAGAAAGCTCCCTACCAGAGGAGATATTCGCTATTCGATTAAGACTTGCCTTTGTCAGGAGACTAGTTTAATTTATGAAAGGATTACTTGGAATTAAAGGGAAAAAAATACTGGTTAAGAGAAAAAAGAGTCTTCTAATTTGGATTAAAGTATATAGGTATAAGGTTCTTCTAGAAAACCCAATCAAAAGCTAGTTATTCAGTTTTAATTAACGTTGACTCGATTGAAAAATAAACATATTTTCTTGCTTTAATTTAAAACCATATCGTAAACGCTTTTCTCACCAAGGGGCCCTATTTTATACGACAGAACACTCTTGAGTCTCCAACTCCAAACTCGGAGGCCGTGAGAACTAGTGATTGTAAATTTACCGATTTTTTCATTTACCGGTAATTCGGTAAATGAAAATGAAAATAATTTTTTTTCATGTGTGACATTAATGGGGATTTCCCAAGAAAATAGGGTTAGAAGTTAGGCTAGAATAATACATATTTTACACAATCTTAAGGCATAATATTAGAATTTTGTAATAAATATTTGTATTTAATTATTTTAAACAGTTGAAAGAAGTAAAACAAAATATTTAAGGTTCAAATTTTAATGTTATTTTACAACAATATTGCATTAATTTCCTCTCATAATGTGGTGTATTCAAAATTGCTATTAATTTAAATACGTGAAATGTTGTTCTTATATATTATTATTTTTAAATATTAAAAAATGAGACATTTACTTACTCTTTAAGAAAAACGATTTTAAACTTTAAGATTTAAAAATCTTAAAACACTCCAGAACACAAATCACATATGCTAACCCAACTCTTTTCGAGAGATAAATAAAATTCACACAAAAAACCATAAAATGAGGGAATGAAATTGCAGTTGTTGACAAGGGCAAGTAAGAAAAGTGGGGTGTTTTGCTTCCTACCGTCCTAGCAACAAATGAACATTAATCTCGCTTTTCTTTGCGTTGCTGTTCGTTATCCATCTTGTTTCCTTTCTTATTTTCTTTTAATTTCTACACGACCCTTTTTTCAATTTTTTGCTTTTTTTGTTGAGAATGTTTTGATTCCTTCTCTTTCTGACTAACTCGGTGGAATGGAGATTATACGTTTCTAATCAAAAGTTTTTGTCAGTTTCTTTTCTATATTCTCTATTCTAGGTCTTTACAGCGGTTCTCAATCTCAAGAAAGTTTAAATTAAAATTAAACAAAAAACATCTCCCATAAAATTAATAAGTGGGTATATTGTTACTTACACTTACCTGCTTTTTTTTTATTTTCAAAGTCCCTTTAGACCTTTAAATACACATCTATAAACACAATATTTCGTAGATAAAAATTTCTGGTATGGATTTTTCATTTACCGAATTACCGGTAAATTTTTGTAATGTACCGGTAAATTTACCGAACGTCTTTTGGTCATTGGTGGATTGTAAACCGGTTAACCGGTATACAATCCTTGTAAGAACCGACCTCATGGGGGCCGATGATGACGTCAGGGTGCGTGAGTGTTGTATATCAAGGAGTTTCATCGGACTGCTGATGGTAGAATAGCTGCAGGGGCTCTGGGCCAAAATACCAAAATCTGTTGAAGCTGCTCTAGAAGCTATTTAAATTGTTTTAGAAATAATTAGGTTTAATCTACTACAAACTATTCCTAGGATTGCAAATTGATATGCAAGGTTCTAAGTAGGCTTGTTGTAATCTTTAAACATTTATCTGCTGATGGATGAATTTACAATTTTTCGATGGGTACTCTTGATGTGAGAAAATTTTGAAAAGAAATATGTAAATACACCCATCTTGCCCCACCATGGGGCAAGATGGGGTTCCAGGTGAGTTAAGAATGGGTCGTACAATAAATCTAGATAATAGATAAAAAAAAAATAGATTCTTAAAATATTCTTAAAAATATGCAGGAACAAAGCTTAAACTCTTTAAAGTGGAACTACTTACAATAAAAAAAATACAATAACCATAAGAATATTAAACTTAATCTTTACAATTGAGACAACAGAAGACGAACTCATCCACGTTATTCGCACAGCCTTCATGTACCCAACCTCGCCATCCATGGCATTGTATCAATACTTCCCCTTAGAATACTAACATTGAGCTCATCTTCCTCAACAGAAGAACTTGATTATTTCCTTGACGTTGTCTAAAAATCTATCTCTTTACTTACAAAATTCGGCTTCTTGTTTTCTTCTTTGTCATTTTTTTTTCCTTTAAGTCTCCCTCAGCACTTCTAGTTGCCTTAGGGATTCTCCAGACTTCTATTTTCTTGTAGCAGATTCTTATACGTAGTGCTTGCAAGGATTGTTGTCTTTCCCTTGTTACGCTTTGATTGAACCTGTACTTCATTCCTAACATGAGATATGGGGATTGTGTTTTCGAGAAAGCATCAGCCAATCTCAGAAAAAAATTTTAAAATTATTACTGGGTTGGTAACTGGACACTGTCCTCTGAAAAAGCATCTATACAACACAGGCCGGGTAAGTGAGCCGTGGTGTAGAAGATGCGAACTACAGGAGGAAACGAGTTTACATGTAATCTGCACATGTGAGGAACTAAAGGTACTCAGGCAGAAATATTTCGGGAGAGATCTATTGGAGCCCTCGAAGGTCCTCAAGTTTCCACTGGGTAAGATACTGGGTTTTATAGAGAACACCAAGCTGCTCGAGTGGAAATAAGAGAATCAATAGGGATGGTACAATGAGCACCAAGCTCAAGTGCCCGGACATCAAGTGCCCACCCTAACTTGAATGAATGAATGAATGATGACCTGCAATTTTTTGCATTTGTTCAACAACGAACTTTTCCCAATTTTTCAGACCATAGATAAGCAAGGTTTCTCAAATCTTGATTTGTTAATCCCGAGAGACCCAATTCCATTTTTTCAAATATGTAACTAGCTGTGTCTCGTCTTCTAGGGAAAAAAGTGTTTTTAGCCTAATGATTTTCTAGGTCGGAGAGGTTCAGCAAGAGTACGATAGTGTTGTCAAAACTTGTCTAATTAAGTAGGGCAGCAATGATTTCAGTTTACCCTTTCTTTGGCTATGCAATATACTTCAAATTATCGTAACATTGGAATATTTAAAAAAAAAGTGCAAAAGAGATACGGGGTACCATGGTCACCTGCTGTGTGTGATGTTGTTCTCGTTAAAAATAAATTCTCTTGCATTGTGTTTACGTCTTATTTATTATTTATTTCCCAGCAGTCCATAGCAATACATTCACGCCAACATCCGCGTCAAAGCTTTCCTGGCTCACCACTTACCACCTCGCTTGCATTGCGTCTTCTACAACCGGCATCAGCTGTATGTACAACATACGTGCATTGCCTCGAATTTACAATAGTTCTTAATAAAGCGCTGTCTTCCACCAACCACCAACTACAAACGTACACACGTTTCATATCTAACATGATCACTTCGCAACTTCTGTTAGTGCGGTTGGCTGCTGGTGATGTTACAGCAACGCCAGCTTGGCACACTGGAACGGTGGGATTCCAACGTATTTTTGGTGGACGTGTTTCACAGGATAATGCATGGCAGGGGACGTGCTTCTGCATGCAAAATGCAAGTTTTATTGGCGCTGGAAAGTATGAAATCCTTTGGGACACAAAGGAGTTGAATGGTTTGGAGGGAGCAAGAAAAAGTTAATCTGAGACCGATTTAGTAAATAAATTCCTCCACTTATTGTATGTCTCGAGGGGCAACATAAGTTTTGTTGAAAATACAGCTTGCCCTTGATAATCGGGTATACATATTTGGATTAAAATTAGTTTGCGTAAATATTGTATTTTTGTGTCAACAGAAAAGAGATAATTTAAATTTTGAAACAGAATTATTTTCTGGAAAATACATATTCAAACGTGACTAGTACAATACATAAAACCATCTATGTCTGCTAAATATTAGTCCAATTACATTTATTTTGATTAATTTGCAGGGTTTTTCATATTTTGCACCAGAAGGCAAAAAAATATTAAAACTTTTCTACTTAAGCTGTAGGGGAGGGTGGGGTAAGATGGGGCCACTAGGCATGATGGGGACATCGTCTTATCTACAAAACGGCAGTAAGCATCTGTCAAATAATAGCAGTCCTAATATTGACAAGTGCTTTTTTGATGTTTGTTGTAATGTAGAAAACTTTACTAGTCGTAATAACAAAGTTATTGCTGTTTGTGCGTGAACTTTGCAATTTCCAGAATTTCGTTATTATTTTGATGGTGAGTATCGAAAGCATAAGTAAATTATTTACAACTATACTTTTTTGTGCTTATTAATTGACATGTATTGCATGTATTTTCTATAGTACGTTTATTTGTTTATTTCAAATATTTAATATGTTATTATAACATAACCAGAAAATGTCCCAAAGGGGCAAGATGGGGCTATTGGTATGGGGCAACATGGGGACATCATATCTCACTCTTCAGTCTGGTCCGTTATGCCTGGATATGCCATTATGCTTTCTCGAAGACATAATGCCTATTTCTCATGTTAGCAATAAAGTACAGGTTCAATCAAAGCGTAACAAGGGAAAGACAACAATCCTTACAAGCACTACGTATAAGAATCTGCTACAAGAAAATATAAGTCTGGAGAATCCCTAAGGCAACTAGAAGTGCTGAGGAAGAGTTAAAGGAAAAAAAATGACAAAGAAGAAAACAGAAGAGATCAAGAAGTCGAATTTTGTAAGGAAAGCAAAGAGATACATTTTTAGGAAACGTCAAGGAAATAATCAAGTTCTTCTGTTGAGGAAGATGGCGCTCAATGTTAGTATTATAAGGGGAAGTATTGATACAATGCCATGTATGTATGTTGGGTACATGGAGGCTGTGCGAATAACGTGGATGAGTTCGTCTTCTATTGCCTCAATTGTTTAATATTCTTATGTATGTATTGTATTTTTTTTAATTTTAAGTAGTTCCGCTCTAAAGAGTTTATTCTTTGTTCCTGCATGTATTTAAGAATATTTTAAAAATTTATTTTTTTTACCTATTATCTAGATTTATGGTACGACCCATTCTTAACTGGAACCCCATCTTGCCCCCATGGTGGGGCAAGATGGTGTATTTACACATTTCTTTTCAAAATTTTCTCACAACATCAAGAGTACCCATCGAAAAATTGTAAATTCATCCATCAACAGATAAATGTTTAAAGATTACAACAAGCATACTTAGAACCTTGTATATCAATTTGCAATCCTGATTCTAAAGCTTAATGTTCCCATCTTGCCCCACCTTCCCTAATAGTGTATTGTGCTGATATTCATTTTTTTCCATCTTTACAAAGATGAAAGAGTTATAGAACTAAAGTTTTGGTGAATTACTACTGTTTTTACAAATATCTGCGTATAAACCATGCATTTTCTTTAATAAACAAAAGCGTATTTGGATTAAGGTTATAAAAACACAAATCTTTCTCCATTTAATCCAATTCATATCACTTATAGTTTTCTAGATACCTAAACAAATAATGAAGACAAAACTCACCCTGTATATGATGTATTTACATCTCTTTCTTTTTGGTGAAATCACCAACTTGCCAGCAAATACTTGTTTTGACATAAATACACCATTTTTTTATTGTTTTCCATCCATTCCAATAAAAGGGACTTTAAGACAAAAAACCAGTCTCACTTTCTAGAAAAAATAGGTATATTCTCTCTTTTTTTCCCTTTTCCATTTTGTGCGTCCCCTTAATATAATTCTCACTTCAACTACAGACACCTACAGAGTAATAATTTAAATTCCGAAAGCGGCTTTTAATTCAGCAGGCAGGAAGGAGGACAGAAAAGTAAAGATATTGGAGTGAGTGCCCCTTTGTCGGCGTCTCTCGTTTAATATTTAAACAGTACGATCATTTATAACTAATACCCGAGGGGTTCCTGATATTAAAAACGCCATGAAAAACGCTTAAGGAAAGGAACGACAACGCGTGAGGAAAAAAAAAATGAGAAAATGACACGTCCTTGGAGGTTCTCGAAGCGTACCTAGAAAAAATTAAGGATCTCTTCGTATAGATGCAGGTCAGACGAAATAGTAATTATCAAAGGGACTGGTAGGGCAGAGGGCGTTCTACTTGTGAAGGCGCAATTTGTCAGAATTTTCTTTAGAAATTTTCCGCCATATTTCAGACTCATTCCGGTCAGCAGCTGGGATATTATTCGCTACGGGTCCTTGCTGAAAAAAGGCGATAAAGGAGTATTCCTTTCATAATGGCCTGTCCATTTACCAGAGGCCCAAAGGCTCCCTCTGAACACCTGTTATGAGGTTAATTATATATATATATATATTTTATACTCTTTACTTTAGTGAAACCGCACGAGTTTTTTTTTCCATTCATATTTTTTCTTTTATTAGTGGTTAGTTTGATCGAGAAAAGTGGAGTTTGACTTTTAAAAAGTGAAAAGTCGACATAGTCGCAGAAATAAAATTACATGATGGGAAGATCCGAAATTGGTTTCATCTTGTTTTGCTGTTTTGATAGTTGCTGCAAGTTAGAATAAAAACACACTTTATATCTGCTCTAATTAATTTTTATGGAACCAAGTCGATCGCTTTCTACTATTAATAGCACTGTGTACGTGTCAGATATATTTCAACTTTACTGGGTGTCTCTTTTTGCTACTACGATAACGCATGTCCAGCTGACTCAGTAGTTCGCATTACCTTAGTTTTTTTTGATTGGTAATTGACCTTTTAAGAACAAACTAATGGAAAGGGCAAAAGAGGAATTAGGGGAATATCAGTGTGGCTTCAGACAAGAAAGAGGTACGGTAGATCAGATCTTTGTGTTGAGGGAAATACAAGCGGAAAGTCAAGAGAATGGAAAAACAACAATGGTGCTATTTGTAGATTTTAAGCAGGCATATGACGGAATAAGGAGAGCGGAACTGTACAGGTCGTTGGAACAGATGGGAGTTAGCAGTAAACTAATAAGAATGATTAAATTAACCTTGACAGGGACGGAGGGTATGGTTAGAATAAACAGCAGAACAACTCAAAAATTCGAAATTAACAGGGGTGTTAGGCAAGGTGATCCCCTTTCGACGATACTGTTCAGTTTGGTATTGGAAAGAGTTATAAGAGAGGCGGAAATTAACAGGTCGGGAATTTTATACCAGAGAAGACATCAATGCTTGGCGTTTGCTGACGATTTATTTATATTGACAAGAAGCAAGGAAGAATTAAGAAAGATCATAAAAAGATTAGAAGAACATGGGCAGAAGGTTGGACTATACATAAATGAAGAGAAGACGAAATATATGGAATGGTCTGATAAGAAATTTAGAAAAGAAGGATATCTAAGAATAGACACGGAGAATGGAAGGGTATACCAGTTCGAGGAGGTAGAAAATTTTACATACCTAGGAACGACACCAACTAGAAAGCCGGGTGTAGAAATGGAAATTCAAGCTAGATTAATGGCAGGGAATAGATGTATTGCAGCACTCAATAGAATGTTAAGGAAGAGGAAATTGAAGATAAAGATATATAAAACGGTAATAAGGCCAGTAGTTTTGTATGCTTGTGAGACTTGGACACTAAACAAGGTAGAGTAAGCAAGGCTAGCTGTATAGGAGCGGAAAGTTTGGCGAAAAATGTTTGGAGGGAAGAGGGAAGGAGAGATATTGGTGAGAAGAACAAATCAAGAATTGAATGAACTTTATGGAGAAGCAAATATAGTGGGAGTGGTGAAGGCGCAGAGGCTGAGATGGATGAGACATATAGAAAGGATGTTGGAGTCAAGAATACCAAAAATGATAATGGCAAGGACAGTTGGCGGAAAGAGGAGGAGAGGAAGGCCAAGGGGAAGGTGGAGGACAGAAGTGGAAAAGAATATAAACACGTTAAGGATAGCAAGATGGAAAGAAGTAGCGAAGAATAGAAACAGATGGAAGAAAATTACTAATGAAGCCATGGGCCTCCTAGGCTCGCAGTGCTGATATATATAATTGACCTTAATCTAGTGGACATATTTACAAACTAAACCTATTCGTTCTATTTTTGTGTAGAAAGGAGGGTGATATTATATTGCGACCTAAGAGATCTATCGTGTCCCCTACTCTTGCTGTTTTACAGCTGGCCTTCCAATCTTGTTCTTTTCAGAAAGTACAGAATATGACAAGACCTCAAGCTAGCTAAGTCTTGCGCTGGCAAGCACATTCCGAAAGGAGTAGTGCCTAGCAGCAAGTTGTGAGCTAGCACATGTCGGTTCTAGACCTAAGAACGGCAGCTCGCTAATGTGCTAACGTGCCAGCTATTTCATTGCCTCTAATAGCAGAGTGACCTAGCACCCATTTAGATGCTCCGCCAGCTGTTTAAGGTTTCTGTCGCGCCCCAGTACTACAAATCTGACAGTCCGCAAAGCGTTGAGGACAACCTGGCTGTCGGAGATGATTTATAGCCATCCATTCTCACGTAAGCAGTTCGAGATGCCCTCAGCACAAGTCTGAGTGACAATAATTTCGGCCTGGAAAATGGTGGGGCAGGCTCTTGAGCTAGAAGCTTCGCCGTTCCGCTATCCGACATATTAGATCTAAGGCAATATCTTCTACACATCAGGTGTACCGCAGGGGTCCAATCTTGGTCCTTTTCTTTTTGTAATGTTTATAAATGATATTATTGATTCATTGCAATGCGAAGCCTTACTTTGTACGGACGACATGAAACTATTTTACAACATTGAATCATTCAACGACTACCTTTCTTTGCAGGCTGATTTGGACTCCATAGTTTTCATGGTATGAATCTAATCACCTGAAATTGAACATAGATAAATGTGAGGCCATGACCTACACCCGAAAACAAAATATCATAAACTATGACTACGTAGCGTCGAACACTGTACTATAACGATGTAACATTATAAAAGATCTAGGCATTACCCTTTGATAACCAACTTACCTTCGTGGAACACATTAATGGCATTGCGGCAAGTGCACATCAGATATATGGATTTTTATATAGAAACTGCAGGAATTTCACTAATATAAATTCTCTTGTAACATTGTGCGACTCCTTAATTAGATCTAAATTAGAATATGGCTCCATTATATGGTACCCGACAATGTACACATACATAATATCGAAGCTATACAAAGGAGATTTCTAAAGTACCTGATGTTTGTGTTAGATGGAACATACCCTGAGAGAGGTTACAACTATAATATCGTGCTATTGAGATTTAATTTTACTCTGCTTGAGATTCGACGCAACATCTCGTGTATTA
The DNA here is from genome assembly GCA_004143645.1 of Protaetia brevitarsis. Taxonomy (NCBI): domain Eukaryota; kingdom Metazoa; phylum Arthropoda; class Insecta; order Coleoptera; family Scarabaeidae; genus Protaetia; species Protaetia brevitarsis. Next base: position 41,965 of record RXPK01002335.1, on the reverse strand, counting down.
AATTATTATATAATATCTTAAATAATATAGTTGATTGTACCTTCTTGTTAGATCGTATATATTTCAAAATACCTAGATTAATGGCTCGTCATCGACAAATCTTCTATTATCCTGCTGGTAGATGCTGGTATTACTGAGAGCTCCAATATCGATGATGTGTAGAAATTTTAACTTAATTTGTAATTTCTGTGACATACATTGCAACTCATTTGCCGAAATTAGAAAAGCTTTTCTTGATATGCAGATACGTCGGTTATAAGCATTCATAAGTATTATATATAGTGTATGAATTTTTGTTCTGCTTAATATTTGCTCTCATTTATTACTTTTCTTTCCTTTTTGGGATTAACATTAGTTATTATTTTGTTTAGTATTAGTAATTGCACATGTAACTAGTTTATATATTTCCTGTACTTGGGCCCCTTGCCTGTTGGAAATAAATTAATATTATTATTATTATCATTGTTAAATGCGCCTATGGAAGGACTTTCGGTATCTCCCAGCATTCCCCAAGGATAATAATATATATAATATACTTATATAAAATCAATGGCCACGGAGTAAGGGAAAACCATGGCAAAAACTTTACTCTTGGAAGGATCTGGGAAAAAGTTCCACACCTTATTACTGCTAACCTTTATGATGTAATTGAGGATGCTGGTGTGGTCTTCGGCTTTGCCGAAGAAGCGCTTGAATCCACTATATCTTTCTCTGTAAGCCCCTAGGGTTGCTTCAGACCATAACACCAACTGCAGCGGGGGAAGCCCAAAAATAGTTTCCATAGCAGCCGTTGGCAAAATTCGAAGTTACACTGACTTACTTATTCAATTGTTTTTTTCTTGTGAAATATTTTATATTTTTGTGAATGCAAATCAGTCATAAAAAACACTAGCACTTTGATAATAGTTATTTCAGACACGTTATGTATTATCTATATTATATAAGTACTTAGTTAATAATAGGTATCCCTTTTAATCATGCCAAACAGAGCGTGAACCTGCTCATTAACCACATACATAATATATCAGTGCTACCATCCATATTACATATGTCCATGCAAATACGTTACATCTACCGGCGTATCCATACATATGTAGATATCTGTGTAGCCCTTTATCTCCCGTATGTCACACAAGGACCTATTGCGCGCATGTCAACATATCGGGAACTAATTTCAATTATTATCAACCAATATCCTGTAATACCTACCCCGATTGCGGAAGCTATCAATTAATGTGTATATTATTAATGGAGTCGACAGAATAAGTAGACCTCGCATTGTGCTAGGGCATGAAGCTGTAATTGTATAAATCTAATTTGCTTTTTAGCTTCTGACAAAGAAAATTGCTCTAAAGTTCTTGGAGGTTGGTAAATAAAAAGGAATTTTCCATCCCGTGGAACTGTATTTTGCTTTCATGTTACATTTTACGCGAGGTCTTTGGGAAAATGGAAAATGGGTAATGCTTTCTCATTTATTCTGTGTTGTATACACTTAAAATGTTTTCTTTTGACATTTCGGTGGTAGTCAGTACCGAGAAGCATTATTCATCTATTTGCCTTATAAGTATAGACAGACATAAAATTCGTCATTATCGTTCTACTGCATCCACGTGTTCTCAGAAGTCAAAGTTGCAAAGTGTTTCATTAAAAAAAGTTATTGTGAATTGTTGTTATTGCATCAGCATAATTTCCTCTATTTGAATAATCATCAATTTCCACTCAAAATTTAAACTTTTTCATTTTATAGATTCGAGAAACTCGAAACTTTGGTCAACAAATTAGAAATAGATAACTGTTACTGAATTATTTAGATATTCGGTAAAAGGTATTCGTGGCAAAAATAGATAGTTCTACAAACAGCTTATTACGAGTTTGGGCATTACCTCATTTAATAGAATGCTTCAAAGGTGACTGACATGGTCTCCATTTGGTGGTAATGGGTCAAACAAGAATGGGACACCTCAAGTTTATAGAACTACAAAGTGGCAAATATGCAGAATTGGCACGCAATAATATTGTCCATCACCTAAAAGGCAATCTTTGGGAAGGAGATCAGTCCACATGATTTCGACATATACGACACCAAATCATAACTTGAATAAGCTGGAATCAGTGCAACTATAGAGACAGGTTCGGAGAATCGACCTGGTTTAGAGATGGATTAAAAACCGAAAATTTAGGTGGAAAGAGTATTCGTTGCAATGAACATGCATCACATGTGCGAGGATATAGATGGATGGCAGCGTAAGTATATGTTTATTTCTAAAAAGTGTTTTGCAGGAGTCTCTACTTCCCAGTCCACATAGATGTTGTTTTTGTAATACAAAAATTCTTTTTGCTTCTGTGAATGCACCCCCTCTACAAACAAAATCAAGACTACTTAGAAGTTAGTGGAAAGAATATGTGGACACAATCCTAGGAAAAATATTGCTATTAGTAAAATGTGTGAACATCTCCAACAAGCTCCTACGGAAATTCTTGATGAATTCAATTCCTACTACGTAAGCATGGGGTCATAATTATAATCAAAATAGAGGAAATACTATGCACGTCCCCATAAACGAGCGGTCTATGGTATTATATAATGTGGATCTCGTAGAGGTCTTTAACATAATAAATGAACTGATACTTCATCTGTAGGACCAGATGGATTACCAACAAAATTAATAAAAGGTTGTGCAGACATACTATGCACACCAATAGCACAGATGATCATAATACAATGATTAAAATGGTGATGAAACAAATATTACGAATTACAGGGCGATTGCACTAATATCTATCATAGCTAAAATCGCTGAAAAGGCTATATTGTCACGCTTAATATCATTCACTGAATCCTACAATCTCTTAACACCATTTCAAAATGCTTACACAAAAGGAAGATTAACCACCAGAGCTATCTACATGGCGATTAGTAAAATAACACAAGCGGTATCCGAAAAGAATCAAGTACTGGGAGTTTTCCTAGACTTATCAAAAGCCTTCGATAGCGTAGATCATAATATTCTACTTAAAAAACTGGAGAGAATGGGTTTTAGAGGAATAGTACACAAATTATTAAAGTCTTATCTGATAAACAGATTGCAATGGGTACAAGTGAATTACGATGGAGAAACCTGTCGGTCACAATGGCTGGAAAATCGAAAAAGTATCTTGCAAGGTTCAATATTAGGTGCATTTCATTTTATTTTATACATGAATGACCTTCCGGAAATGACATCGCATTTTCTTACTATGTATGCTGATGACACATCAATAATTATAAAAGAAAAGAACAACACATTGGAAGATGAGACTCTAGATGTTATAGATAAAGCAAACAACTGGTTTCTTGAGAATAACCTAAAACTTAATGTAAACAAAACTAATATGATAAAATTCTCATTAAAGAAGGAAGATAACCTCTCAATAAGCTTCGTGCATAATCAAATAACTTCAAGAAATAATGCTAAGTTTTTGGGACTGCTACTTGATAGTGCATTATCCTGAAAAGATCACATCGACCTTCTCGCTAAAAAGTTATCTGGAATGACGTATGCACTTCGAATCATATCCACTGAAGTCCACAGAGAGGCAGCATTGTCGGCCTACCATGCTTACGTAGGGTCGCGCCTATCGTACGGCATCATTTTCTGGGGAAATTCTGTGGATGCTGAAAGGATCTTCGTCCCCCAGAAGTCGTGCCTTAGAAGCATCTTCCATCTAAAAAAAAGAGAATCATATAAAAGAGTGGTTTATAGGCAACTGTATACTTACCTTACATGGATTATATGTATATGAGTGTGCGTGTTTCGCTAAAAAACATTATAAAGAACTCATCGCCGACTATGAAACTAGTTACAAGTATAATACTCGTGAGTGCCAAAAAGCGATCCTTCGTGTACCACAGACTACGTATGCACGTATCCATAGAAGTGTAGTGACCCAAGTTTTAAAAATTTATAACAGCATACCTTATGAACTTAAGAAACATAAACTTAAATTCTTTCAAAATGTGTAAAAGAGATGCTTATTCGAAAATGTTTATTCAACTCAAATGATTTCTTTTTGAAGCCTTAAGTTTGTAATAGCAATTTCTGTCAGTTTGTCCAGTGTACTGTACTGTCAGTTTCAGTTTCCTATGACGTGTTTCATACTGTATGGTATTATGAAATAAAGATCTATTATTATTATTATTATTAAGAGAGCAGTGAATGGAAATTGGCGAAGTACGACAACCTAGTTGTTTCCTCAGTGGCAATGTGTTTCCGTCTCCTAATGGTGACCAAAGCTGTGGAGAGTCTGCCAGCCAGTACATGGATATGTTGATGCCATTTTAAAGAGGAATCGACAGTGACTCCAAGAAACTTTACTGCTGTGGTTTCTATTGTGCATTTTGTTGTGAATTTAATGTTTTGTGTTTTGTTGGAGTTACAGCATTTGGGAGACTAAATACAAAAAGCTAAGACACAGCAAAAAAGAAAACATGGTAGGCACTTGTATTCTCCACAAGACTAACATATCAGCTTATCATTTTACCAAATATAGCGTAATACTATGATGTTACTAAAATTATTAGTACGTTCATCCATTCCGCTCTATGCTAAAATATGACACTATTTCTCCCAAATAAAATACTTTCTCCCAGTTGCCTAAAAGACACCACGTGCCACACTACCTTTCAATGCATAAATAACCAGATCCACCGAACAAAAGCGACGCAAGAAGTAATCCCAATCCCCGTACACCTGGTAACAGCCGAATCAGACCTGATGCTGTTACGCCTACCTACATATCCACCTCGCCACGTTGCCACTATAGCACTAATCTAATTTCTTTTAATCCGATCGGCTACCCGATATCCCTGCTTGTCTCTTGCCACTCACGGCTTTAATTCTGGCTGGGACGACGTCGTTGAAAACGCCACGCTCACCGATCCAATTTTCGAACAGCGTTCAGTGCACGCGCCCCATTATCCCATCTGCCTCGTCTCGGTTCCATTTTCGCGTATATGCTAATACCCCCCCCCACCCCTCTCCTCCCCCTCCCTACCCTTTTATCTACTACGCATTCCGTAAGATGCACGTCAAATTATCCGTAAACGTATGCCATCTAGCGGGCCTCGCCGAACGTCACGATTCTCTCAGTACTTAAACTGCGGGAACTTCGTCTCATTTGCATGTTGCTTTAATGCTGGGACACGGGCGGGCTTCCGTGTTTATTTGCTCATCTCGGTCTTTCTGAATTTTAACTGCGGAATGCGCGAAGCATCTTGGACGGAAATAAACTGCACATCCTATATAAGTATTCCGATATCGAATTCAGATAGTAAAACCGAAATATGCTGCAGCTTCTTTCAGTTGTTTCTCAGGACATCGTACCATTTGAGGTTGTAAAGAATTATATTATACAGGGTGATTCTCAATATATGCGACAAACTTTAAGCGCTGATTCCTGGGGTTATTTCGATCATAAAAGTTCATAAGAACATATGTCCAAAATCGCTTAGTTCTAAAGTTGTACAATGTTTAATAGTAAGTTAATATAATTAATGTTTTTATTATAAATCAACAAAATAATTAGTAAAACAAAATTAACTTATACTAATTATTGAAAATCACCGCGCCCAACTGCAATACAAGCCTCTATCCTCCTCCGTATTGACTGGCGAGTCCGTTCTAAAATACCAGGGGTATTTCGAATTGTTTGAAAAGCTGCCATAATACGATTTCTCAGTTCATCGACATTTTCAATGGGAGTCGTATAAACTAATGATTTAAGGTGTCCCCAGAGAAAAAAGTCCAAAGAATTTAAGTCTGGTGACCGAGGAGGCCACGGTTGTGGACCTCCCCATCCTATCCCCCGATCTGGATACGTATTGTCCAAAAACTCGTGAGCAACTAAACTAAAATGCGTTAGAGCACCGTCATTCATAAAATACATTTGCAATCTTAATTGCAACGGAACTTCTTCCAGCAGCAGTGGTAGCTCCTCTTCAAGAAAATTGCTGTATACCTCGCCATTTAACCGCATCGATACAGATATGGACACAACAGTTGATCCATCAATATTCTCCAAACTGTGGCCTGACTAATGCTTAAAGCAAACGCAATTTTTCTGGTGCTTGCAGTAGGATGTTCCTCAATTTCATTTAGTACCATTTCTTCAACTTGTGGAGTTCTCACTGCAGATGGATGCCCCTTATCAGTCGTCCGTTTTTTTAAATTTCTCGTTTCACTAAGACGTTGGTGAAGACGGGCAAATACTGAATGATGAGGGACGATACGGTTCGGGTATCGTTCTTCATAAAGACGTCTAGCAGCACGCGAATATCCATTGGCAAGGCCGTAAACGAAATGCATATCACACATCTAAGCATTCGTGTAATTTATTTTAGAAAACAGAAACTGGCAATAAACTGAATGAATACTCTGATAACTATTGACAAATATTGAAATGGCAAATAAACAATTCCCTTTCAACACAATAGTTTTTGAAGAACCAATTGTAATATTATATCGTGTTAGTCACACTTCATAATTTATTATTAACCATTCAATAACTTTAAAACCAAACCGTTTTGGACATATACTCATATGAACTTTTATGATCAAAATAACCTCAGGAATCAGCTCTTAAAGTTTATCGCATATATTGAGAATCACCCTGTATAACTAGTAAAACACTGTAGAAAGCATTCTTTCGATGAATCAGTAATTCGATTCACTCAAAGTCTATTATATTTTTTATGGTGTGTTTTGGTCATTAAAGTATTTTTACGAAATTTTGTTCATATCAAACATTTATTTAAACGATATTAAAAAACAAATACTTCTGCAAACGTTTAGCCATAGTATATCTCCAAGCGAGTAAAATCACCCCTTTTAATTCGTGTGTCTGGTATCTAGTATCAGTATTAGTTGAATCTTGATGCCATGTCAACAGGTCGATACCCGTCTTAACATTAGTTTTTTTTTTTTTTGCTTCAGAAACAGCAATTCATAAATTTTGAGGCACACATGTCAAAGATCTTGGCAGACCAACGCCCTTCTGAAATATCGTCGATTTATCGCTCGAATTTACATGCTCCTCTATAGCTTAATTAGTAGAGCGTTCGTCCGTCAAACGAGAGTATGTAGATTGGAATCCTGCGTGTCGAGAATTTTTTTTTGGGCAAAATTCCTCTTAATCATTACAGTTTTGAGCAGAAATACATTAGTTTGTTAATTTCTTACTGTAAAAAGCTTCCAATCTTTGCAAATACGTACCTTTTTTAAATTTCGCCCACAGAGTTCAAAATATATTGGTAGAATAGAATAGAATAGAATAGAATAGAATAGAATAGAATAGAATAGAATAGAATAGAATGGAATGGAATAGAATAGAATAGAATAGAATAGAATAGAATAGAATAGAATAGAATAGAATAGAATAGAATAGCTTTATTATTGCAGTGTTTCAATACAAAAGGAACAATGCAAACATCAGGTCAAGAGCAAATATTTATAAATGTATATTTGAGGTTAGAAATTCCTCTATATTTTATTGCTCTATTTCTAGTAATAATTTGTATACATAATTTTTAAATGTTGACAATTTTTTTTACAGTTTCAATATATGAAGGCAATTTGTTATAGTACCTCAGGCAATTATATTTTAAATTGTTCTCACTTAGTGTGAGTCGATGCTTGGGGTATAGATAATCGGTTTTAAACCTTGTAGAATACTCATGTTGTAATTCATTATCCTCGAATAAGTATTTGTTTTTAAATAAGAAGATTAGCAATTCAAAAATGTAAATACCATATACAGTTAAAATGCTGGTTTGTTTGAAGAATCCTCTGCAAGACTGAGAGTACTCTCATTTATTAATCACACGTAAAATCTTTTTCTGTATCAAAAAAAACTCTGTTTAAGTCACTACTACCACCCCAAACAACGATTCCATATTTTATGTTTGAGTAGCGGCAACCATAATACATAATATGAAGCACATGTCAACTTACTATATCTCTAAGTCGACGAAACACAAAGCATACATAGCATAGCATACATAGTTTTTTACAAAGTACATTGACGTGATCTTTCCATTTTAAGGTTTCGTCGACTGTAAGACCCAGCAGCTTAACACAAGTGCGGACGGGATATTCGCAGTTATTAATATTCACAGCTTCTGGGAGAGTTTGAAATTTGTTACATTTGAAGAAGATGACATTTGATTTATTGTGGTTAATTTTAAGCTGGTTAATAGTTAACCATTCCTCAATTGCATTTAAATAAGTGCTACCTAGATCGATAACTTCATCAACCAGTTATTAAAAAAGTAGTATCGTCCGTATAATTTACAGTTGAAAAGTTACTTACAACAGAGGTGGGCTTGAGATTATAAATGTCATTAAAGTAAACGATAAATAGTAAAGGACCCAGTATGCTACCTTGTGGCACATCTTTTGTTATGGTCATGTTATCTGAAAGAGCAGCCTCATTTTTAGTTCTAACATGCACTTTTTGTTGACGCTCGTTTAAGTAGGATGAAAACCAAGCTAAAGCGTTACCTCTTACTTCATAGTGCTCAAGCTTCTGTAAAAGTATGGAATGGTCTATGCTATTAAACGCTTTTGAAAGATCTAATAAGTAAGCAAAAGTTATTTGTTTATTCTCCAAGGCATTTAAAATTCCGCTTGTTAGTTCGAAAAGTGCAGTTTCCGTATTCTTACCCTTAATGAAGCCATGCTGACATTTGTTTATGATGTTAAACTTATTGAGAGACCCCAACAATCGGTTGTATGCTACTCTTTCAAATAATTTAGAAAAACTTGTTAATAGACTAATAGGTCTGTAGTTTTTCAAATTGTCTACATCACCGGATTTATAAATTGGAACAACCGCAGCTTGTTTAAGTGAATCCGGAAAAGTTCCAGTTGAAAGAGACTCATTTATAATGTGTGCTATTGGTTCTACGAAACTGGAATAGCATTTTTTTTAAGAAACTACTGGGTATATTGTCAATACCCGATGATCTACAGTTCTTTAAGGATTTAGATATTACTGATAGTTCATTTGCATCTGTTGGTTGAAAGTAAAAAGAATAAGGGTTATTATTTGTATTTAAATTGGAATCAGAGTATTGTGTATGAGCTGTGAATTTATCTGTGGTGAGAAAAGTATGGTTGAACTGATTAGCAATATTTTTAAGATTGTAGAAAGCCACCAAAAACATTTCCGAAAAATCTACTTATAAAATCATTAGCAACGTCACTTGGTGTGAATCTTAATGTCAATAACACCAGATATTCCACGAAGGAAAAAACTAGGGCTAAAATCCCTTGCACACGGTAGAAATGTCAAAATACCCCGCCCACATCGACCACTTGACAAAGCAACAAGCACGGCCCATAGTTAACATGCCCGTGTCGACGTTTGATAGTCACTTTTTTCCCACCGAAACCAATTTCGCGACCGCAGATGCGTACCCTTTATTATTATCATCATCGGTTTTTGTTATTTTATCGCGAGCCCAAGAACCAGAATAACGTTCAATAATTAACTCATCAATCTCGACCGCTGTGTATTCGGATTTATGCCGACCGTAAAACCGAAAACCGGCGCACCAAAACTCCAACAAATATCTGACGGTGAATATTTTAATACGGTGCCAGCTGGCGAACGCGGTCCTTTTTTCTCTGGTAATTTTTTTTTTTACTGTTACGGACAGGTAAAAATCGGAGCAACGAACGGAAAATGTAAAAAATAATGCCAAAAAAATATGTTCGTAGGAAGACTGGAAAGGTTGGAGCTCATCGTTTTGTAAATTACCTAAATATCTTACAGGTTTTCTTTTCTATAGGGTAAATACTCTTTTAAATAAAAACACGTTTTTAAGTCTGCGTTTCCAAAAGGTGCGGAGGGAGTATAAGGGCAGCAAAACAACATTGTTTTCGTTCAAGAAAAGGAAAATAAAGAAAAAATGTTAATGTAAGCGTGTGGAGGAAAGTAGTATATACGGAGTACATCTAATATTTTTTTGTAAAGATATATTTTGCCTTATCAAGTTTTAATTATCGCTTATCCACTTGCCAATATTATCAACAAATGTTTTATAGAAGGAGTTTTTCCATCACAACTTAAATTTGCAAAAGTGATCCCTCTTTTTAAGAAAGGTAGTAAAGAGGATTTAAACAATTACAGACCAATAGCCATTTTACCTGTATTTTCAAAAATTTTTGAAGAGTTACTTAACCCTAGTCCTACCAACGTTTTATCGTAACATCTATTTGTACACATTGTTGATGTAAATAATAGCAAAATATGCATTATTTATTTCATGTAGTAGGTATACAGTAAGATTAAAACATATAGAAAGAATATTGTGTGTCAGAAGATATAATTTAAAAATAGTACAAGATAGTAAAATATTTGAAAGTTATTTATGTAGTTTGCAATTTGTGCACGTGAGTATTTTCTCTGAATGTTCACCACAAACCGTTTGCTTACACTTATCACATAACTGTGTTGACATTCTGCTTTTCTTTGATGGGCAAATATAGCACCGTTTTCGTTTTCTTACTTCTCGAGCCGAAGACTCCCCTGTGGTTGGTACTTGATTCAACGGAGTTTGTATCAATGAAGTATGACTTTTATGCAAGCCACTCAAACTACGACGTCTAATTTGCCCCAGTACTAATTCTGTTGTAATTTCTCGTAAGAAAATTTTGCGAAGTCTTCGTTTTTTGGAAATATGCCAGTCAGGATGGATATTTCTCCAAATGACAAATGAAGCTACTCCACATACATCAATTATATTGAAAAAATAGACCCAAAGGCCACCTATTAGTTTTGCGTTTCACTGAATATGTATGTACCATCTGATCAAGTGTATCCATCCCTCCTTTCGTGGAATTGTAGTACTTATTGATTTCAGATTTATTTTTATTTTCCTCATCAATGGTGGAGTCGTTGTGCATTGTAGATAATAATATGACACAGCGATTTTTCTTAGGTACATAAGATACCGAAGTCATTGTATTCTGAAAACCAAACAAGTTGCTTTCAATATTCCGTCGCCTGTGAGGTAAAAAATTTGGTGGTATGCAGCGCTTATTTTTTCTGAGCGTTCCTACACAAGTTAGGCCTTTGGTAAGCAAACTGGATGCAAGCTCGTAGCTGGTGAAGAAGTTGTCGAACGTAATATTCCTTTTAGTTCTCAGAAAAGGTTCACCAAGGTCTTCAACCACCTTTTGCGCTCTGTTGAGACTTTCTTTTTCTAAGTACGGTATACCACGTAACGGATAACTAGTTCCACTATCACATATCCACCAAATTTTCATACCGTACTTATCTGGCTTGCTTGGCAGGTACTGTCGGAAAGATACACGACCTCTAAAAGGCACCAGTTGTTCATCGATGGTTAGATTACTGCCAGGAAGATAATATGTCAGCAAGTTTGTATTAACACGGTCTCACAGGTCTCTAATTGGTGCCAACTTGTCCTTTTGCCTTCGGAGGGTTCTGGTCGCTTTATCGTCAAAACGAATAAATCTTAGTAATTGAGTAAATCTATTTCTTGACATACACGCTCGATAAACAGGATTTCATATAAAGGATTCCATAGCTCATTATTAGTCCACCATTCCTTGTTTATTTCTTCCAGCAGTAATCAAAAGGCCCAAGAAAGCACGGATTTCAACGTCGTCAACTGGTTTCCACAAATCGCCAAGAATACGAACAGCCTCCTTATTAGTGAAAGTAACCACAATACCAATAACCGGATCATCAAAAAAAAATTGAATGCGTCAACAGGAGTATCAACATGCACTCCAGGTGGAAGTTTCACTTTGTTCAAGCTGTTGTAATTATGTTGTGTGCACGTGTTTTTCCCTTGGCAATCGGCGTGGCTTCCATTGGTACCATCTTTTCCAATAAAGTTTGCGAATGGCCGGGCGGTTCATCATTAGCATCACTATCGTCACTTCCTTCTTGTTCATCGCTTCTTCATCGCCAGTTTCTTGATAATCCGCTTCACTAGAAGAGGTTTCGTCATTTGGCTCTTCTTCATCTTCACCATCATTTACATTCCTTCCCAAATCCTCATCACTTTCGTACAATGCATCGAGCAACTCCTTTTCAGTTAGTGGCCGCGTCGGTCAGTCAACCAATCGGTCATACTTTCTGCATAAATTTCAAAACAAATAAGCATAAAACAACAAATCTATTTTTCCTGGGGTCAATCAAAACTTTTATTTGCTTACCTGGTCTATACTATACTCCCACTAGGTAAAAATAAAATTAACCAATAGACACCTAAAACGGCCAATGCGTTCGTTAGGAAAGTCACAAATACACTGATAGCAATGCAGTTTGTAAGCTGACTGTTTTAGCAAAACGCATTTAGGGAATTCCCCTTCATATGCAACTGGAAGTTCTTACATACAAGGGGAAAGTCCCGAAATATAAAGCATATCTTATTACGGGGGATTTACCCACATACCTAGTTTTAAATAACGTAGCAATGCATTTTATGGTATAATAACAGTATGTGCCTCAAAGACACACCTTGGTAGGACGTGTCGGTAAATTATGTTTAACTTTTTTAGTAAAATAGGAAAAATATTTTTAAAAAATTTTTATGTCATTCTGTGTTAAATAGTTTATTTTGAGAATACAAAAATCCTCCAGTCTGTGGGCAGTTAACTTACAAAGTTCCAGCAATTTCAAAATCAATTGTGCCTCAAAAGCACACCTTGGTAGGTTTAGGGTTAAATAAGATTAATTGACTTCTTCGAAAAGCATAAGTTCTTTTGTTCTCAGCAATACGGCTATCGTAAGAATAAATCTACTATTAAGGCATTAATAAGACTTATTGAAGATATAACGAACGCTATTGACACATCACAGAAATGTTCTGCTACTTCATTAGGCCTGAGTAAAGCCTTTGACTGTGTTAACCATGATGTTCTTATAAAAAAGTTAGAATATTACGGTTTAAGAGGTGTACCTTTGCAATTATTCAAAACCTACTTAAAAGATCGTAAGCAGATTGTAGAAACTGAGCCAGCGTTATCTTGTCCGACAGAAATACCTTTAGGGGTTCCACAAGGATCCAAACTTGGTCCAATCTCGTTTATTATTTACCTCAATGATTTACCTTGTAATTAGGATCATTGGAGTACTGTAATATTTGCCGACGATACAACTCTCATCAGCAATCAAAGAACAATGAATGACTTAATTGATAGTGAGGAAATATCTATCACACAAGCTAATAATTGGTACGCTGCTAATAAGTTAAAATTGAATGAGAGTAAAACACAAAAAATAAGGCTTAGTTTTGGGGCAGGGTAATGTGTGTTCTCTTAATCTTCTAGGTGTTATGTTAACTTCTGATTTGAATTGGAAATGTCATATTAATCAACTATGCCAAAAATTAAATACATATGTCTACCAAATTAGAAAGATAGTGGATCTCACCGATACGAAAACAGCTGTAACGCTATATTATGCTATTTTTTTTTAGTTCAGTCAATTACAGTATTATCTTGTGGGGAGATTTAAGAATTTTCAAAATCCAAAAAAAGATAATTAGAATAATTAATAAAAAGTCACCAAGAGAGCATTGTAAAGAATTGTTCAAAGAATTAAAAATACTGACCATACCTTCTTTGTATATTTATAACTGTTTGGTGTATGTAAGAGAAAATTTAAATGTGTTTACACAGCGCTCGCACTTACATGATTATAAGACCAGAAATCATAGTAATTTGCATGTACCCTACCATAGAGTAAACGCAACTCAGCAGACCAGTACATATCAAGCTATTAAATTTATAACATTTTACCCGCCACTAAAAAGAATATAATTACCACCTACAAGTTGCATGTAAAACGCCTATTTCAGCAAGAAGCTTACTATAACATCAACGAATTTTGTTAGATGTCTTACATTCTAGTATTGATTATTTGTCTTTTTTCATTTCATGCATGCCTTCATGTTTTTGTTTGCACCCTTTTTAATTTTAATTTCAATTCTTTTTATTCATACTCAATTATTATATCCGCTATTGTTGACTTTCTGAATGTGATGTTGTCATCACTCGAAGAAAAAAAAAAATACAGGGCGCTATATGCAATTAAAACAATGGAATGTACAGTTAAGCAAAAATGTATGTATGTGAACAGTTTTCTAATACGTAGGCAACACGATTTACAAAAAACGTAGGGGAATATTACCCCCAAGCACAAACATGTAGTAGAAATCATAGGCAATAGCATTATTATTAGAGCGGTCAAACCTATCTGCTTACATGGTCCGCACTCGCCTCGCTCTGTGTAGAACGTTTAGCCATAGTATATTTTCAAGGCAGTAAAATCACTCCCTCCGATTCGTGTGTCTAGTATCTAGTATCAGTGTTAGTCGAGTCTCAATGCGAGATAACACAATTCTCCGTTAACGTTTTACAAATTATTGTAAATGTAATACAATGTCTGGCGTAGAAAATCCCAGAAAACGACCATTGTTTCATAATGTAGAAAAGTATATCGGTGAATTCCAGGCTTTACATTATGGTGGCGCCAAAATAGTTTGCACAGTGTGCGATAAACAGTTATTGTGCTGGCCCAAATCGAACTACAGATTGATGGTGGTGCATCTGATCCGTTATCTACCTATAAAAATTATTTTAATTATGCGTTTGTTACATGCGTAGATGTTGAACGCTATTTCAAAATATCAGGCGGAAATACACGCTATTGGAAGATGTGTTCAGTTCATTATGGATAGGAACTATCGGAAGCAGGAGATTATCATCGTGACTGATAGTCAAGCAGCCATCAAGGCGCTGAACTCATATGAAATCAGCTCCAAGATGGTCTGAGAATGCCTAGGGAAACTAAATGAGCTAGGCAAAAGAAATAAAGTAACCCTCCTGTGGGCTCCGGGTCACACAGGAGTGGAAGGAAACGAAATAACGAATAACCTCGCAAAAAAAGGGGCTGGAATGCCTTTTGTAGGGCCTGAACCTTTTTGTGGGTTAAGTAGCAGTACAATACTGAAGAAACTAAAAATGGAAATGGAGCAGAGAAAATCCACTTACTGGGAAAATCTCCAGGGAATGAGGCAAAGTAAAATTCTTCTGGGAATTATAACCAGAAGAGGTTTACAGAATGCATCAACCTGAGTAAGAACAATGTTCGCATATTAACAGGAATACTTTCAGGCATTGTAGACTGAAAGACACCTGAGTAAGCTTGGATTGGAAAAAGATCCTGAATGCAGATTTTGTGGGGAACAGGATGAAACATTCATCCACCTCCACTCAAACTGCGTAGCACTGTGCAACTCGAGGGCATTGCACCTGGGAGCATGTGAAATCGAAGAGGGAGACTTACCTAGACTGGAGCCCTCTGACATCCTACACTTTCTAAAAGGAATAGAATTGGAAGGCCAGCTGTAAAGCAGTAAGAATAGGGGACACAATAGATCTTTTAGGTCGCAGTGTAACACCACCCTTCTATTTACTTACATACTTTTACATGCTATCAAGACGCTTAGTAAAGTCCAAAGCGTTGCTTGTTTGGGCATCACTGGAGCCAGTGTGAGCCAATAATCAGTAATGCTACTGTATTTTTTTCTCTGGGCAGGACGCGGTTCTAGCTCGGAGTCCTAGTAGAGTACAATATAGTTTTGACATATGTCCAGAACTGCTTACAAAGTCTTCCCTAGAAAAAAGAGATGGCCAGTGGAAGTGTATTTGCTAACCATTGTTGTCTTTATGCTATGTGGTCTGGGTTTTTACGTTAAAATTTGAAGGTGTTGGATAGAGCAGAAGTATATTAGCTTTGCATCAAGAAGGTCTATTAAATCCAACCTACTTGAGGATGAACTATGGCCACTTAGTTCAGACTAAATTTTAAATGGCCGAACAAAAAATAAATATTCTCTATAAACTTCAGTAAAGAATTCAAATATCCCTTTTTTAAATATCCCATTCCCCATGCCCCACCTGCAAGAACTTTTTCCATAATAAAGTTTCCCCACTCGAATCAGCATACATACATTCCAACGTCACTATCGACGACGTCAAGCTCTCTCTACCCCCGGGCAGTAAAGTTAAACTTGCACCACTTCCAGAGAAGATATCCCGGAACGGACCAGCGCAGCGCCGTTCTTTGTTTCAACGCCGGCTCGTTTATCAAGACCGCGGGATCCCGGAATTGCTTCCCTAATAACGGCATACCCTCTCCGGCCCGAATATAACTTGCGGTTTGGACACTGATAGACGATTTATGATATGGTCGTACCGCAGGCGGCCAGGACTCCACACTTGCAGGCTCTCTCTCTTTCTGCCAGTAAAACGGGGTCCTTCGGCTACTGGGAAGTGTAGTAGTATGAGGCGTAGTTAGATTATTTTATTCGGGAGCCGTTCATGAGGGATAAGGGGCCGATATTTTTCCAGATTTGCATAAATCGCGTGCGGTATAAAAATTTCAAAGGCGCCCGAACGGAATGAGGAACTCGACGAAGGCGAGCTAACTGTGAGGGTTATTAAAATATACGCGCTTACGTACTCTCTCTGCCGGTAATAAAAAAGAGATTTGCGCGCCCTCTTGCGGTGAAATATCACCGCGATAAATGTCGCCGGTTTTTACTATTCCGTGGTCGTTATGGGTGATAATTAGATGTTTAAGTGGGATTCGAGGGCACTTTTAGGTGATTTTAATAATATTGTAACGAGAATTGCGGTTCTATACGCAGGGCAAGGGTTTAATTTTGTATTATCTGATCAGATATTCAGTCATAATAACAAAAAATTAAACTTACACAGTAACTAGTAAACTTAAAGTGCGTATGTATGTATGTAAATAAAAGGGTGATGTTACACTGCGACCTAAAAGATCTGTTGTGTCCCATATTCTTGCTGCTCTACAGCTGGCCTTCCAATCCTATTCCTTTCAGAAAGTGTAGGATGTCAGAGGGCCCCAGTCTAGGTAAGTCTCCCTCTTCGATTTCACATGCTCCAAGGTGCAATGCCCTCGAGTTGCACAGTGCTACGCAGTTTGAGAGGAGGTGGATGGGTGTTTCATCATGTTCCCCACAAAATCTACATTCAGATTCCTTTTCCAATCCAAGCTTACTTAGGTGTCCTTTCAGCCTATAACGGCTTGAAAGTATTCTTGTTAATATGCGAACGTTGTTCTTACTCAGGTTGATGCATTCTGTAAACCTCTTCTGGTTATAAGTTCCCAGAATAATTTTACTTTGGCTCATTCCCTGGAGATTTTCCCAGTAACTGAATTTTCTCTGCTCCATTTCTATTTTTAGTTTCTTCAGTATTGTACTGCTACTTAACCCGCAAAAGGGTTCAGTCTCTACGAAAGGCATTCCAGCCCCTTTTTTTTGCTTTTTGTTATGCGTTATTTCGTTTCCTTCCACTCCTGTGCGACCCGGAACCCATAGGAGGGTTACTTTATTTCTTTTGCCTAGCTCATTTAATTTCCCTAGGCATTCCCAGACCATCTTGGAACTCATTTCATATGAATTCAGCGCCTTGATGGCTGCTTGACTATCAGACATGATGATAATCTCCTGCTTCCGATAATTTCTATCTATATTGAACTGGACACATCTTTCAATAGCGTATATTTCCGCCTGAAATATACTTGGATATTTTCCCAAGCTTCCGAAATATGTGGTTCTAGGCCCATATATTCCTATTCCAGTTCCCTCTGCCGTTTTGGAGCCATCAGTATACCATTTGATGGCATTCAACTTCAAGATGGTGTTATGATCCCATTGCTATTACTATAACTTTCACTTTAATATACTCATACAAAGCCGGTGCACTTTCTAGATTTTGATTTATAGGTATACCTTTCAGAATAAAATCAAAAAATTCGAATTCCCACCCTGTCTTCTCAAATTCTGGTTATGATTTGTGCAAGATCGACCATCCAGAAAGTCTATTCCTAACAAAACGGATTTTCCGCCCGATTCTCCGGTATTGTTTATGCCCGATAAAATCCTTCTCTACGAACGAAAAGAAAAAAAAAATGTAGGGTCACATAGCCCTATAGTAGGATAATCGATGCGCGCGTCCCAAGAAAATTTCTGCTCCATATCTCCCAACCCCCACACCGTAAATTTAATAACGCTACCCACCCATCGGCCCCTTTATTTTCTTCTCCGTTAACATATTACGCCCTCCCCTCTGCCAGTACGCATGGGGGTTGTTATTCCACGTCATAAAGTTGGAATTAAGATTCCACAGCGTGATACCGGCGGCGCGTCCCTGTTACAGCATCGCCCGTGTTTGTTTGTTTGTGTGCATGCGTGTGGGTTCCGCGTTTTCGCTTGGAACGACGAGATAGTTCACCCGAGAGCCACGCCCATTACTGCAAATGTAGGAGATTACATCCATGTCTCATCCATGACGGGAGAGGGAAATCTGCGTTAGTGCTTCCTTTTTGTCTTGTTTCGTGGTCTTCTTGCCTAGCATCTGTTGATTGAAGACGTTAAAGTGAATTAGAGCATTGTGCTGGTAGCAATCAGGAATTGGGAAGCAGTAGTTTAATTAAACAAAGATGTCGTAAGCCGCATTACCAGCAAATATATTGAAGCATTGGTGTTATTGCATATTATACTCTTTGCTGAGATCTGTTTGTTAAATCCCAACGCCAATCCAGATTCAAAAGTTAGTTGATGTCGAAGTCAACAATAATTAAATTTAAAGATATTCCAATGAGTGTCATTAGTTTTGGATAGATTACTTCAAAAATATAACACGTCAAAACCCGCTTAGCTCAATGGGATTTGTAGATACATTATTCCAAAATAGATTAATCCTGGGCCAGAATCCTGAGAAAAACAAACTTCAGATTTTCCAGAATTTTAGCCAATAAAGCAAAGGAATCTTACGTATCCAAAAAGAACGAAATCTTCATCAAAGACAACCGGGTGATGCTAAGGGTACTAGTAGGCTCTAATAGATCTCTTAACAGACATCTGTAGAAAATTGAGTTCGACAGTGGAAATACCAACTGGAGACTGTGTAAGTGGATGATGAAAATGAGAGAACGCTTAATATATTCTGTGTGAATGCGAAACTGTCGATGCAAAAATATATGCTCAAAGGATTACTTCGATTGACAAACCAGAAACCAACAGCATTGATAAATTGGTAGTTCATTCTCATGGAGTATTTTTACACCATGTATATTTGGTTGCAAACTAATATTTTCCTTATTTATTCCATTAGTACCAAAAATTTTACCTGATGCACCGGTTCTAAGTCCATAGTAGTCACCTCTTAGACTACCCCAACATAGCACTTTACGGTTTTCTTACAATTAGTAGCAAACTTCACCAGAATGTAATCTCCATAAGAATATGCTCTCAATATACCTTGGAAAAGATCTCATTCATCAAAGTTTTCATCAAAAACACTGTCCTGACCAGAATCTTCGCATATGGTGGATTTTCCTTTCTTATCTTTGATAGGCTTCTCGAAATTAGAAGAATCACTAGACGCTCCAACTTGCTTCTTCTGTATCTTACTTCTCTTCATTTGAAAAATGTTTTGCCCGGTGGGCTAACTTTTTTCTCTTTTCGTCAAGTTCTTGCTCTATTCTATTTGTTCTTCTGAACAGGTATATATTTTGGACCAGGCTTTCACTTTTCTCTACCTTGTTTCTTGGCGCGCTTCAGTTTTAGGATACGGTTGTAATTCCTGAAGAATTTCGTTGCAAGACTTAGTTTTTTAAAAAACTACAATTACAATACTATTAATTATAGAGGTCACTACACCGAAAGATTCTTTATTAATAGTAGAAGATTCCGAGGGTAAATCAATTTGAGATACTTCACAGTTTGGTAATGAACTGGAACAACGACGGTCAGTTAAAAAATCCTTCTTCCGCATTCGTTTTAGCAATCATTCACAAAAAGAATCGGAGGCCAGAATGGTCAAGATATTTAATACGACTCCTGGAATATAATGCTCCACCATCTTCGCTGACGAAGATGCGCAGCATCTAGTTTTTTTTTTTATAAATGAGATGCGATTTCCTCAGAAAATATACCGAAATGACTAAAAACAAATGAACAAATAAAAATAATTTAATTCTGCTGGGTAATAAGGATTATTATTATTATTATTATTGTAAATAATTTTATTCCAAATTTCCAATTCTAAACGTGCCATCGCAAGAAAACAACAAGCTCAAGCTCACGTTAAGAAAACAATTAATTTCACCGCTTTTGATCCCGACAGCAAAGCGGAATATCCACGAGCGCTTGTTAATAACACGTAGCGCCATTATGCCGTCTCTCTTAATTCGCATTCTCTTTCGGCGCTTCAGATTATATAAAAACATATCTCGGAAGATTACGCGCGCACAAGCAAATAAAGGAGGCGACACACCGGTCGCGATCTTTAGCGACCGCCCTCGTAAGCTAGCGACTAATGAAATTAAAAACTCTCCGTGCAGCGGAGATAAAAGAGATGGGAAGGGCCCTCGCGCCCGGATTGGCCCCATTATTTACGTCGCGGATGGAATTTTAAACGGAAACGCGCATCATCCGTAATAACGCGCAGTCAGACTGCACCGCGCTAGATATAGGCTACTGCAGTATTTTAATTAGCGTATTAAATGTCCGGCACTGCGCTAAAGAGAAGTTTTCGCAATTTACGGCTCTTCGGGCACTAAACGTGTCACGCCAAACTGGAGTATTCAAACTTCCAGTCCCTGAAGTAATCAACTAGATTCGTCTAAGGAAATGTCAAAAAGTGTAACTTCGAAATACAAATAAAGTAACTATGGAAGTATTTTCTTTTACGTTTATATACAGGGTGTATCAGATATAGAGGTAAATATAATAATATGTAGCAGCTGTAATCATATACAATCAAAAAGTCTTAATGCACATGGGGTCTATCTGTAAGCATTAACGAGAAAAAAAAAATTATAAATGCCGTGGGCTAGAGCCGCACCTGTGCCCAACCTAAGTGCTATCCCGGGTATACCCCCACATACCACTATGATTCAGCTATTACCGCTGTTAGTTTTGTGTGGATCGCCGCTTGGAGTGCAAGCCACTTCGAAAAAAAAATTATATATAATAATAAATTCTTCCCGTCTCGAAAAAACCATCCTTTTAAGGACCATCATGATTTCATATAAAGAAAATCGAAGCTCGATGCATCGGCAAAAGCATCGGGAATGGATAGATTAATTTTCGCGCGACATCATAGTAAAAAGGCGTGTTGGCAAATTTTCTGTATCTACATTTATTTCTGTGTAATTCGATTCAATTCATTTTGCGTTATTTGATTAAATAAATCCAAAAGAAATAACTCAGATCCATGTGGTATTCATTTATTGACAACTAGCTCTCGATTCGACAAAGCAAAAGAAAAATATTTACGTTTTTTGTAACTACTAAAGTCGCATATCCGGTGAAACTGGAACGTCTTAGCAGGATATTAAAAATAATACTTTGTAGACTTACGTAGAATGCTCTTAACAAAAAAGGAATGTTTATTTTATAAAAAGAAGAAATTTAAAATGCCTCAGTTTTGCTATTTTTACAAGAGCCTTTATTTATTCAGAATGACGTTAAATGAACTTACGGCATACCATTAAGAATAATACTAAATGAGTGCAATGTATTTATACATAATACCACGTTTAGCGGGTGCTTAACATGACGTTTCCTTGCATCAGGCCCGGACTAAAGAATTTTTGGCTCTAAATTTTACTTTTTTCTATTCTTTAATGATGAAATCCGGTTTCGGTGGGTTTGTGCTTTATATGCCGTGTAGTTAACACCCAAGCAAAATTTACTTTTTTATTTGATACACCTGTATAGAAGGTATTCATTAAGGCGAATCTGGACGTCCAAGTGTGCGACAGAGATAAATATATCGGAAAAGTATTCCGCGCTTTTTGGGAAAACAATACGACTGACTTTTAAATTTTAAACTGTACTTGTCTTAAAATAATGTTTGAAATTGCGCCAACGTTTTAATTTTCTTATTTTCGATGTATTTAAATTTTTAAATGCTATAAGTTTGTGTTATTAAAAACAATTTCTAAAATCGGCTCAACGGCGCATTTGAACACCAATTTCTTAATGACAAAACTTTTTCAAGTTTTGAATTTGGACCAATAATAACGCCCGAGACAGAAATATTCATTTTTCTTTTTTCCATCAAATGCCGACAGGCCGCCGGCTTCTATCGTAACCTAACGCACAGACCGATGTTTGTTTTGAAGACGTATCTACGTACAGATGGTCTGCTATGGAATCACGTGAGGTATAAATATAAGGATATTCAATTTTGCTTTCAGTAGTGTCTTTTTGTGTATTTTACACAACCTAGCCTACTTCCTACCTATGTTTTAAATAAGTGCGAAATTCTTAAAATGTCTAAATGTTAATAATAGATAATGTATCTACTTTTTATTAACGAGTCATAATTATAAATACTAAACCACTTCAATAATTTCCTTGATGCCAATTGTATTACGAAGCAGAACACCAATAAAATGCAAATAAAAAAATGCACACAGCAATTTTTTCGACTGGGTAAAATGTATCTATAAATTAAAATTTCTTTTATATCTGCGTAGATTACATACCTAGTATCATAGTCATTTATATTGACCGCCCTAGAATTATTTTTGGATTTTGGCGCACTGAAATACGCAATGACAAAGTAATAAAATGCCTAGCTAAGTAGATACGGTACTTACATTTTGTGCACTAGAACATTAAATCTTAGGAGAAGCGTTTTCTCCTTTCGCGCTGATACGAAGATGCTTTTTCCTTTTTGACAAGTATCTTTTATCCATTTTTAGATATTGCGGTTTGCTACTTGTAAGAAAGTAAATATTCTTCATACAATAACTGCAGTGCTAAGTCAGTTCCAGAGGAAAAAACTTTTGAGGTACTTGACCACAGGTTTGCGATGTCTTTGTGTGTGTGTGTGTTGAGTGAAGTTTGTATGTTTGTGACAGTGTATGGCATCCTGACTCATTTATCACAAGTTACTCTATAGGAAGTTGTATTGTAAAATCACAGATACAGGTATAGAATAACACTCAATGAAACGCAGCGAATACTCTAGACAATCTTAGCAATTCATTTTAGGAACATGTAATATAGAAAGCAAACAATTTATTCAAAAAGACAAGAGATATCTTGCTTTTCGATCTGACTATCGCTTGCGGTTTATTCCTGCAATCACGTGTTCTACAAATGCTCTTCACATTTGTGCATACCTCGAGATAATTCAGTTCTCGGAAAACAGCAGTTACTCAATTTACAAATAAGTCACTGATTCTACTGATTCACAGTACTGATTATATTATCAGTGCTATAATTATTTATTTCTGAATTAGCAGCTTTCTTTGTAGCCTAGTAAATCAAATAAAATTACTGATAATACCTTATTAATTTGCATTTTAATTTTCATTTTTCTAAAAAACATAAAATAGTGTTACTCTATACATTCAAGTTCATATGACAGACTAACTAATATTTTGAAAAGATCTGATTACTCGAACCGGTATCATTTCTGTAGCGCACTCAATTCGACGTTTGTGCTACCGTCCTAGTTATGGTTGTCCAGCGGACGAGATCAAAGAGAAAACGTATTTCCCTCTTTCGGACGCTATTTGCTATCAGGAAAAAAAGAAAAAAAATGGTTTGATATTAGTAAGTACCGCTAAACCGTCGCCCGTGACCATTTTGGAAGCCATTTGGAAGCCAAATAGAACCAAACAAAAAAATTAAAAAAAAAAGAAAACGTTGGTGCAATTTTAAATACTGTTTTCAAAACAATCTCTTTATCAAATTTAAAATATTTTGATTGGTATGTCTAAAAACAGTGGAAACTACTACTGGCAGAGAATCTCATTAAAAGGCCGTCCAGATTAGCCTTAAGTTGGCCACACACTAACAAAATTCGTAAAATTTCTGTACGAATTTGAGACAATTTTGTGCCTTAAAATCGTAAAAATATTTTACTTTTAGAAGGAATATTATAGTATATAAAAAACCCATTTCGTTGACTCAACCAAATTTTAGTTGTACTGACTAAAATCTTTGTTTAAATATGGGCAAACAAATATATTGTTGGGCGAAGCAAATAATTTTGTTAATAAAATTTGTTTGTTTTAACAATATCTTTAATAGAATAAAACAAATAAAATATTTTGCTCAAATCAAAAGTTTTATTGGGTTAAATATATGTAATACTTAAAATAATTAATTATTTCATTGAAATAATGAGATATATATATATGTTTAGTATATATAGATTTAGTTTTGGTCCATTCCTATACTAATAATTCGTTTCTTGCAGGTGAAAATCCGGCTGCCATGCAACATGGAGGCAGAGGATTATCCTGGCTACAGTGCAGTCCTTCGTCCTGGCTCCTAATCATCAGCGTTGTGACGATAGCGATCTCCTAGTGGCTAATATCCTATTAGTCAAAACAACATTCCATTGAAACAGCGCCCTCTCTCATACGAAGCAAGAACTATATTAACAGCAAGCCACCAACGCCATCTTGCGCCTAGAGAATAGCAGCCCCATCTAATGGTGGTACCACGAACTAATATCGTGTGGAAAAATTTAGGTGTTTTTTGGCGGGAATTACGAACAATTTAAACTATACCCGTCATTGTGTATTTCAAAGTGAATTAAAGTGGTTCATTATAACAGTGAGAGGATAAATATATTATGAGACGTTAATAGTGATATAGACACGTCAAAATCAAAGATGTAAATTTTATCTAAGTGTCCAAGATTTAGTTTTAAGGGAGAACGTAAAACTACCTGACTGGGATTTGTATTAATGGTGCTGAATTCGATTTTAATGAATTGCTAAGTGAAACGAAAGACAATTTATTGAAATCGTATTGTTTATGTTGTTATTATTTTTCTCTCTGTTGTTGTTTCTCGAGTATCAAAGAACTTTGAGTACACAAACAAAAAAATTGGAAGATTTTCATTGAAGATTATCTTTTTTAACGTTCAAGATGATAAAAAAATAAATATGCATAATATATCTCTATATATATATATACAAATATATAAAAAGAAAATTGAATTAAAATAAAAGTAAATATGTGGAAGCATGTTGGGAAAATGTGATTATTAATGGTAATGTATATATGGAAAGAAATACTGTATTGTTATTATTAATTGAATAAAAATTTGGATAATAAATTGGTAGGTGGGTCATGGAAAGCGTGTCCTTAACACACACTATTAATTGGAAACATATTAAAAATTTTATATTCTACTGAAATTAGATTTAAACATATGTTTAATTCAAGCAAAATGTTTTTATTTAATTTATTCGAAATAAAATTTGATAACAAACATTTTACAAGTCATTACAACTTCTTGCTTTCAAACACGAAAGAAAATTTTATTTGTATGTATGAACGTTGAACCAATTGAGCAACTTCAATCGCTGAATTATTAAAAACCACTAAGATATCCAATAGATTTCGACACACAAAGAAGGAATACATACTCAGTGATATTAGAAGCGTCACATGTAAAAGGAATAATGTCACTAGGTATATGTATATAAAATATGCCGAAACATTCATATAAGTACTCGAAACTATGAGACGACAGAAGCAAAGTTGTACGTAGTTCAACAGTAATCATCTCTTTCGACGTATTGAAACATTGCTCCATTGCACAAGTATGCAAATAGTATCTTCTGTTGAAGTTTGTTGGTCTCATTTGAGTTTGTTTCTATAGTTTACAGCCATAGTGCAACTTTGATTTTATTGTATCCAGAAGATTTCTGATATTCCCTAAATTTACAGTTTAGTAATGTTTAATTAAATACCCAACCCAAGTTGAATATGTGCTAAGCAAAGCTGTAATAAGGTATTTAATATGTGTTTGGAGTTGCGCAGTTAGAGAAAAAATTAAACCTTTTATTTTGTTTTGATAAAAGTGGGAAATGTCTCCATTATTATGTTAATATAATTGCTTTATTTGTTCTGGCTGTGCTTATATTAAAGAAAACTACAACATTTTTCTTATGTTTAATGCCACATATTAACAAAACACACACACAGCAATATTCATTTGTATTAAAAGAAAATTATTATAAATTTGTATATCAATTATCACTTAAATACTTACATATGTCATTTTCGCCAACAAATAAAATATAAAATGACAAATATTATCTGTAATAATTTAACAACGTTAAAGCATACAGATTATATTTATTATTTGTACTTAAAATTACAGAATATTTCTTGGAGAGAAAGTGTATGAGGGGCTCATGACTTGTTACTTTAATATTAATTAATGAATTATTAGACATATAAATATAGTAGGGTTACTGTTCTTATTTTGGGATTATATTTTATGCAATCGTTGTTTGGTGCAGATCAGATTAGTGAAGAAAGAAGAACCGGATGAATGTGAAAGAAGTTAAAATATCTTATCCGATTTATCATATACGTGTATTATAAAATATTTATTTAATAAAAAAATGTAAATACAAGAAAAGTGGCCTTTTGTTTTATTATTGTTTCTATATTTCAGGTTGGTCAAAAATATTGGGTTATCTTGCTAAGATTTTTTATCTTATCGAGATAATGCAATGTTTTTAGATGTATGCTTTTTCTAACTTTGTTATTATTGGAGCTATGAAGTTGGCTAAATTAGCAGAGGGGCATAATATTACACACAAAAAATAATTGAACATAGCTCTTTCGGGGTACTAAACCAAACATTTACTTTATTAAATGGAATACCTTTTATGTTTGTATTTTAAATAATTTAAGATTAAAAATTAGTTTTTAATGTGATCAAGTAGCCGGTGATTGATAAATTCTTACGCACAGAGATTTATTTATGAAGAGAAAAAATTAAGAAGAGATTTATCATTAGTGAGGATGTTTAAACAAATATATTAGTTTATTTTAAAACATTTCTAAATAATTCTATTAGAGATTAAGTAAAAGATAGTATCTTATCTTCACTGAGAAAATTTTTATTGAGAAATTTGTATTAACACCAAATAAAATTAATATTTGGAATGACAGTGTCATATTTTTGGAATAACTATATTTGTATATTAAAAATTTTAATATATTTTTTTTATTTACTTTTCATGGCTGTAGTATTTGGTTCCAAAAAACAAATAAATAGACTGCACCAGATGGATGGCAATATTGGTGCATTTTTTTGCGTGGTTATTTATTTCATTTGGAATAAACTACAAGAGTTAGTTGTTGTCTAAAAGTGGTTAGTGTTTAGCGAGGTCGTAATACCAGCATGTATCATATTTGTGTTTCATTATTATTGGTATTTATTACAAGAACAGTTATAGATATGGATGTATCATAGTTATTAACAGATTGGGGATTTGAAGAACCGATATAGAACTATTTGACGGTAAGTACCTATATATTATTTAAGTATTCAAATTAATAAATTGCTGTTATTGCTACATATAACGTTTAATTCTCTCTTACATTTCCATACATAGTTTTTTTTTTCTGGTATAACATTTTCAATCAGTAACTCAAAGAACCTCTATCTGTTTTACCTCTTTCACATCTACACACGGATCCATACGCCAAAAGTGTTGATAATATTAATGTATGCTAGATGATTTTAGATGACCTTGAAACCAAAGGGACTAATAGTGATTGTGATAGCTTAATGTTATTTTTAAAATACAATTGCTTTTCGTGGATAATGTGAGACTTTATTAAATCCTAAATAAATAAAAATCATTGTTAAGTTGACATATACTTGATGTAACTCTCAATATTAATAAGTATTTTAGAATTAAAAATTGATTTAATTTAGCTTTAAAACAATCTAGTAGTAATTTGAAAAATAAGGGAATATTGATTTGAATAAAATTTTCTAACCAAAAACTATATTTTATCTAATTACATTTTGTTTTTGTCTTATACATAAATATAAAATATATTTGATCTTAATATATTTATATTTAAGTTCACCAAAAAAATTATCTCAGCGTTTGACAGTAATTTCTAGAATATTTGGAAGAAAAAAAATTATTCCCTATAAATATCGTCTAGTGCAAACTTTAGTACCTGAAGACGATGCGTATAGAAGCATTATTTTTTGCAAAGTAATTGGTCCTTCGTTTTATTATGGATCGTTTACTGGAGAAATATATATTAACTTTGCGGTAGAAGTTTTGGAAAAATACCCTGATGATTAATTTAGAAAATCGCCAAACTATTTGTATGCAATAGGAAGCTAGCTCATAATTTGCATGAAGTTGATCTAATATTGCAAAAACTGTTTGTTACCTTTAGATTGTTTATCGGAGCAACATAAAAGATAAAATTCATGGAAGAAGATACACCAATATAGCTGAATTAGAACAGCACTCATTTATGTATTAATTCCATCGGTGGTAGAAGTATTTTGAATCATTCACTTCGAAAAGCCGTTCATAAGAGAGCTGCAAGAAGCATTCAAAAAAAAAAAAAGTGACGCCTTCTTTGTACATTTAGTACAATTTATAGTGTGAAATAAATATTTTATTAAACAGTTACGAGAATACAGAAACAGTTGATTATTACATTAAAAAAAGTGTTAATAATATTACATTAGGTATTTTTATATAAAAAATTATAATATTATTTTCGTTCAGAATTAATTTTTCTCTTTATTTAAAATACAAATACGAAGGGTGTTGCATTTTAAAAAAATAAGTGTTTTAGTTAAAATTTTAATGTAGCGATGTTCAATTAATTTTTGGTCATCCTAATCAGCTCCAAAAATTACGCTTTTTTGCTAATGTAACCCACTTCATAGTTCCTATAATAACAAATTTAGTAGAAACGCCGACATAATCCGTATATTAAGCATATTTATTAGGAAAAAGACACAATTGCATAACACTGAAGCGTGTCATGTGAATATACAATTTTCTAAATAAAGCCAAACTGATAGTAAAATATCAATGATTTTCTTTTAAGATAGAGTGGATTTATAACACTTTTTTTTTATATTACAAAATAAGATATCAAAGGAATAATAATAAATAGTACTTACACACTGTAATATCTTTTACCGATATATCAAGAAGCTTGCTCTGTCTGCACATCACAATGTTCCCGATGCAATACAGAGAATGCATATCGTACTAAAGGTAAATAGACAAATATACATATGTCAGCGGATGTGTTACATTGAATATTACAACCAGAACGGTATTATTTAATTATGATAATTATAATCCCACAATATGGATTTTCATATTCTCATCTAGAATACAGAAGTTTCATATGAAAAGTATATTTATCAGGCATCAAAGGGTAGTAATATATATGTCATTGTAATCAAACTCCAATATTAATTAATGTATTGCCAAATTATACGGATGCTTTGTGCAGAGACCGAAATCAAATTGAATTAAAGCAACATTTAATATTGAATAATTACATTAATAAATATACAGTATTTACATTTGGTTAATGTATATCAAATACATAAAATAAATATGTACTTAAAAAATATATCTAGTGATATTTAAGTTTCATGCAGTATCTACATCTAAAAAATACAATTTTATTGTCCAATTTTCGTATACATAACATACATAGATATATATAGATATAGTGGTTACATAATTTTCTCTTTTCTGTTGTATTTTTTTTTTTGCGTTCTTAATACAGAAAAACTTCGTTAATAAAAATCAAGTTTGAAGCATTTTTCCTTCTGTTTATATTTTTCATTCTGACGTTTTGCCAACGTTAACAATGTCTTTTTATAAATTACTATAACATCAAAATGAAGTTTTTAATTTCTACATTTCCTTTCCTGCGTAAGATATTATCGATTTTATAACATAGTTTACTGAAATAAAAACGGAGTATAATAATGGATCAAAGGAAGGGACTATTTTATTGAGTAGAGACGGTTGTTACAACATATCCTGTAAAAAATTTGTTTACGTCATATTTTTCTTTACTAACAAGTTACGCGGAAACTTTTTTCTTTTGCTGTACAAAAAAAAAGCAATATACAAGGTGTTAGGTAAACCTGCAACAAAAATTCAAGGGGTTATTCCTTGGCGTATTCTAAGAATATTTTGTCCTATGATGATTTTGAAAAACCCTTCGTTTCGAAGATACAGGGCGAACAAAATTTGCGGCAACCATATTCGATATTCCTTGAAATCATTAATGTAAGTAAAAGTATAGTGTAAGCAAACAAGATTTTAGACAGTAACAACATTTTATTATCAAAAAGTACAAATAAAAGTTGCTCAATCTACAATAAATGCTCGAAATGACTTCCTCCAGCCTGGATATAAGCATTCAATCTTCTCATCATTGACTGTCGAAGTCTTTCAAACACACAAGGGTCGTTTCCAAATGAGTTACACCCAGCAATTATCCGATTTCGCAAATCGTCCAAATTCTCCACTGGAGTAGCGTAAACTATTCAGTTCGGAGTTCCCCAGAAGAAATAATCTAGAGGGTTTAAGTCTGGGGATCGAGCAGGACATGCGTGTGGCCCACCTCGACCAATCCAGCGATCTCTGTATGTTAACCAAACTGAAATGTGGTGGTGCACCATCGTGCATAAACCACATTGCAATTCTTATCGCGTATGGTACATCCTCCAGAAACTCCGGCAGCGTTGCTTCCAAACAGTTGCGGTACACCACGCCAGTAAGTCTTCCTGGTAGAAATACCGGTCCAATTAGGTAGTCACCCACAATTTCAACCCAAACATTCAACGAGAACTGATGTTGAAAACGATCTTCAAACATCTCATACGGATTTTCATCTGCCCACACATGGTTATTATGAAAATTCCTTATTGCATTTCTTAAGAAACTGGCTTCATCGGTAAAAAGAATCTGTGTTAAGAATAGAGAGATGCGAACTAATGTTTTTGCAATATCCATCGACATAATGCAATTCGTGGAGGAAAATCAACAGGTAGTAGTACCTGAAGCCGTTGAATGTGGTATGGATACAACAAATTGTCCTTAAGAATTTTCCAAAATGTCCAATGACTTACATTCAAAGTATTTGCAATTTTTCGCGTGGAACTACCAGGAGCTTCCTCTATCATCTCCAGCACATTCTATTCCAATTGTACCGTTCTTGCAGTCATTGATCTTCCTGGCCCTCCACTTCGTTTCATTGAGCCTGTTTCACGAAGACGTCGATGAATGTTTTCGAAGATTTTTCAGTCGGGGGCATTACGGGCAGAAAATTGTTCAATGTATAATCGTCTAGCTTCTAGCGTTACCATCAGCAAGTCCATACATGAAATGCATGTATACATCATGATAGAGGATTTCACTAACTATTAAAGACACGTCAAACAGCCAAACGTCACTCAATCTAAACAAATACGACCGATTAGACGTACTCAAATGAAATCCACTATTAGATAAAACAGCCATTTCATGTGATCGAGATCGAAAAAATAACATTGAACGCATTGTAAACAATTTTTTGTACTTGATAAGCTCATTGACGTACACAATACTTTTATTTACATTAATAATTTCAACGAATATCGAATATGGTTGTCGCAAATCTTATTCGCCCTGTATCTTCGAAACAAAGGGGTTTTTCAAAAATCATCATAGGACAAAATATTCTTAGAATAAGCCAAGGAATAACCCCTTGAATTTTTCCCGCATGTTTACCTAACACCCTGTATAGTGTTGTCTTAACTTTGTAACAAAAAGGAAACTTTACTTCAGTGGTAATTGATATATTTTTATCTAATATGTATGTATTATATAGAAACAATGATATTGGTAGTTTCTCCTATTAATTTCTTTAAATGCAAAAAATTATAATAAGTTAAAATCTATTCTCAAAAATTTAAATTATAGATTTCTGAATATATTATCATAAATAATAAATTAAACTAAACAAATTATAAATTAAATGATAACAAAATCAAAGGAAATAATAAATACATAATATAATTCTTCATTGTAAAGATAGCAAGTAATTAATCCTGAAACTACTTTATTAGATTCCAATGTTAGCTGGATGCTAACTCTTTTGAAGCTTTGAAGATAGAGTTATATATGTTTATTATAACACCTTCCAATAAGGATCTTGCCAGCATATTAAATAAAACAAATCAGACGTTCTTTGTCTTTGTTTTTTTTTTTTAAGAACGCAATAACACAAATTTAACTTAACATAATATGAGACGTAAACTTTATATTTTGTAGAATAGTTTTTGAAAGAGGTTATAAAAATAAGCCGAAGCATAAGAATGGGATTTAATTTAAAAATATTTTATGAAATAGCTTGAAACCGTCCAAAAAAAATATCTTCCTTAATTCTAAAATATGAACATTTGGCATTAATACTGTTAGTGAGAAATACACCCATTTAGAAACATAAACACACAAAAAAATAATACATTTACACGATATACTTTAATGTTTATACACATTTAGAGCCAATCGGCAAAAACTGTTGCCCCCGAAAGATTTTATATTACAATAATATCGGGGTTGGAAATAAAAAAAGCGTATCACGAAAACTTATACTCGAGTCTACGCCCCACCACGTATCACGTATTTCGATATAAAGCAGGAAGAACGGTGTGTCACCTTCGCAGATGATAAACGATCCAGGCGGCCACGATAACGTATACTAACGAATGGAATTTCTCAAGTCCCTTGCTGCCGTGGAGGCAATTTGATGTGTTCTTGCTGCCGTGCTGCATTGCGGCAGGTTTTTCGTCTGTAAGATAAAAATAAAGTGTAAGTTGAACCTATAACGTGGTAATAAGAAATGCGTGTAGGAACAATAATACTATATTAGGGCGACAGAATTGATATTTGAAAATGTGGAATGAATATTATTGACTTTAGGATATATTAATTTTGAAATTATGTGTAGCAATCAGTCGGTATTAGTATATCCCAGGTTTCACTTTACCAAAGATCTTCAAGGCTACTACACTGTTGAAAATATTACGGTGTTGGCGTTAATTTTGCGCTAGTCAAATATTTTAGTGTTGATTTTTACAAACTTTGCCAGAGAAGTTGACTACGCGTATTTAATAGAACAAAAATTACTAGAATTTAGTGTGAATTCTTTGTTCATATATGAGGATTGACTATTTTTCTAGACATTCAGAAGCGTCAACCAATCAGAATTTTTCCCTCGAATAGAAATATAGAAACCCTATTCTAATACAGTATTGCATTATACGCACCACCTGCATTGCACGTGTATCTGTTTTCGAGTTTGTTTCTGCGTATTAACATATCGAAACAAACCACCAAATGTGACTGACCTGCAAAGTGTAACCTCGTGTTATTAAACGTTAATTCCAGTGGGCATAAAAAATTGCAACATCTTAAAGATGTATTGGGAACATCTATTTACGCAATTAGTTTAAACTTAAATCAAATAGCATAAACATTCACTTTAATTTTATAATGGTTCTCAAAAAATCATTTTAAAATTGGTACGTTTAGTTGAAACCAAACTTGTGAATGAGTGGTTTTGCATATTTATAATTGAGGAAACGTCTTAAAGAGAGAATATTATAACACTAAGAAATAGGAGTTGCATATTAAAAAGACGTTGTGTTTAGAAAATGGTGTTAAAACACCCGATAGATCGCATCCATTTAGTTAAACAGCTAGTAAATTTGTCTAGTCTAGATCAAATAAAATGTGACTAGAAGTATTTTATAATTCCACGTGTCTGTTGGACAAAATAACCCCTTAGCAATAGACAATACTTGACTATGTTTGCTGGTCAAATTTAAACTTCTATAGTTCTCGACAAAATAACACGAAAAGAGTGTGGACCTCTCCTGACTTAAATTAGTCAAAAAAGTGTTAACATTTTCAACAGTGTACATAACTGATACATTATACTTAATTAATCCAGATTATACGGAGAAATTAGAAAAATATTTTTTGTTGATACATTCCAAGTAGTACAAAAATGCAGAGTGTACATACACCAAACTGAGTCATTAGAATTTTTCTAAACTAGTAAAAATTTGATCATGAAACAAAGTGGTTCATAGCCGACTATGATAATATATATCTTTATTGCTGTAGATTATACAGAGTATAGGCTGCGTCAGTAGATAAATACAAATAAAATACACAAATTGTATAAATAAAAGCAATTGTACAAATAAAAACACAACAAACGTCCCATCTGTAGCTGGAGTCTAGACTTCAGGATCATCCAGAAATTCATCTACTGAGTAATACGTTTTGTTTAAAAGCAATTCTTTGAGTTTTATTTTAAAAATATTGAATATCATGGCCTTGAACGTTCCAGCCAATTTATTAAATGTTTTAATCCCAATATATTTCAAATTATGCTCACTCATTACAAATCTATGGTGAAGCAGCTGTGGAATACTATTATGTCTGATGATCTCTTTACAGAAAATACTAACTGATCAATTAAATTTATTCCCTGAAATATCATGGTGGTAGTGACAAATAAAATAGATCTGCCATGTGAATTGGTTTATTGACACTCAAAGATGTTTGCAAAAAATTATAAAGTTTTTATTATCGAATCATACCTTAGAAATGGTATGAAATTAGAAAATGGAGAATTGTACTAAATGTACTTTTTGCAGCCATGTCTAGAAGAATTTCGGGCACAATTTCTATATTTTCCAGTAACATATGACAGTTTGCGGCAATAATTGATGCAGGAATCACTGACAAAATTCCCTGAAAGAGTGTCTGCGTCCGAAAACCAGGTAGTGATAAACCATATTAAAATAGGCAACTGAAAATATGGCAGATGATTCAATCACCTAAGAAATCGATTTCCAAGCTTTCACAGCCAACACAATTTTCATATGGAACATGCCCTACAATCCTTAAAAAAAGATCTTCAGAAGTTTCCATACTAGTTTCATTGCGTAACTCGACTTAATTACTATCAATGATTTTGGATCACAATGAATAACGACGACTTTCTTCGAAATATTTTTCTCGGATGAAGCATGGTTTCATTTATCAGGATACTTAAATAAACAAACAATGTGCATGTGGTCTAGCGAAAATTCATATGAAATTCTTGATATACCCCTTGAAAATTTCCATAAGAGGATACTTGTGGTGCCATCTATAATATGCCAGTGGAACATTTCTTTGACCATATGTATACTGGTATAATATTTGGTTTTATAATAATTTTTTGTTTGATTTAAATAAAATACTGCTATGAAACAATCCATCAAATATAAAATTTTATAAACATACCTATGGTGTTACATAAAATCAAATTAACTGTTGGATGAACATATTTCATGTATTGAGTGAACAGCTAATTATATTTTTATTAGGTACCATAAATCAGTTTTTTTTTTTTACTTTTTAAACCAACAAAAATGTATGCATTTTTCTAAGTGTACTAAGAATTTATTACTTCTCAATTTTTTAGTCCAAATATCCTACGGATATACATTGAGGCTTCGGCAAAGGCATAAATCGTGTACTTGTTTTTATTGCAAAAACGAGTGCTGCGACTTTTGTTTGATCTCCCTTATTATAAATCCTGTAAGAACCTATTTAAGGTACAGAAAATTCACACAGCGTATGATGTTTATATACTTGCGCTGCTTTATTTTGTTTTTAAGTACAAATTAGAATTTTCAACGAGTATTCTACATAACTACCATATCAGACAAGAGTTATATACTACCTTGGATCCATAAAACCACATCCTTTCAAAAAAGTTTGTCCTTACTAGGATGTAAATTTAATTTGCTATTTGCCTATTTGTATAGGATATACTGTTACTATCTTAATGAATTTTTTTTAATAATTTGTAGATTTCAAATTTTCAGATGGCTTGTATGAGCTTTTATTATAGCATACGTGGAAATAAAGATATATAATTACATATTATTATTTTTTCTAGTAATGAAAAGATATTTTTTGCACAATCTTCCCACTTGGCAAGTAATGTTGCAGATATCTCAGTAATATTACATTATTTACTAGACAGCGATGTTAAACAAAAACATGTTACTGAAATTTTGCAGCAACATTAAATAATGATAGAAATATTGCAGGCCATTACAGTAACATTTCAATGTAATCAGGAAAAAATATTTTAAAACAATGTTGCAAAAACAAAGACTTTGTTGTCAGAAATGTTGAGGTAATATTTAGTTGTAACATTGCCATATTTACAAGGTGAATCATTACAAGGAATGTTGCAACATTTGCGCTTGTAACATTAACATATTTACATTTTATAAAGTGTAAGATAGGTACGCATGTTTCTGCAAATTTAGAATTTTGAAAACACAAAACTAATAGAGCAAATTTTCTCTATAAAGTAATAATGGTGATGAAATTTTTTAACATTTTTTTGTAGCCTATAATAATCATGTTAGTGGGGTTGTGATTGCGCACTGCGCACTTGTAAAAGTTAGTATGGCTTGCCATCACAAGTTTTTTCGTACCGCCCATACACTAGTTGTCGTGAACCTATGAACCCCCTCTTTCACAATATACGGTAATCGTGACTGGACAGGGCGTGGATAGGACCATCTTGGGATTGTGCGTCGCAATTATTTTGATGAGAAAAAATTCCCGTCAATACTGAATCAACATTATCAGGTAAGTTTTATTTATAATGCTAAAGTAGGTATGTCGATCCTTTCAAATTCATCGAAGATCTTTAAGTCAGATATGTATTATGTATATCATAACCTATATATGTTATAGTAAAACCTACCTGTTGTGCTATAAGGATGAGCAATGTCACGTAATGTCATTCTTAGAATTCACAGTAATTCTTGATCAAATACAAAGTTTACAATAATTATAAACAGTGTTATATATAAAATATGCAGCTTATCCTCAATTTTCATATAAATAAAATAGTTTTTCTGATCTCTATTTTTGACGCTGTCTTTTTTTTTAATTTCAGGGAGAATTAGAAGAAATATTGTACTCACAGATACAGAATACGAAATAACTGTCATGGAATGGTTTCGTTATGCAAAACAAAGATTTGATAGAAAAACAGCAAAATGTTCAAAGGAATAAAATGCATTCGGGGCGTTTTTCTTATGTGTTGTGAGTTTTTGTTTAGATTCTATTCATGTTAATTTATGTGCCCCATAATCTGCTTCCAATACTGAAGTTTATTAAAATGAAATTTAATGTACTTTTTTTTTTTAATCAATAAATGCCTTTATTGTCTTCTGTAAGCAGCATTTTACTTTTTAAAGTATTTATTAATGTATTTCGTTTACTTAAATAGCTATTTATAATATTATTCATAGTATTACTGTTTAGTTTTTACATAGAACTATATGATATATGATTGACCATTTTAATGTATCTGCAAAAATAACTACAAAAAAAGACTTATAATGTCTTATCCATTATATTTTTCTGGCATTAATGTTTAATGTTAATATTGTAATTTTAGTAAGTGAAGATAAATTCGTATAAACAGAGGGGCCCGATCTATCGAGGGAAACATGAAATTATAATATTAACATTGAATTTCAATAAGACTGATTGAGATTCCGTTTTATATTAATTAATATAACTTCTCGATAAACCTCAACATCATGTTTCTGGTATAATGCAGCAAGAACTTTTGGAGTAAATAAAAGATCCTAATAGAAACATTAGGGTAGATATATTTATAGAAACATTTAATTGCCACACTGTATCAATATTTCTCTTTAACATATGAGAAATGTTACGGAAGAGCTGTACTTCAACATTAATCGTCATGTTAAACTAATGTTACTCGAAGACCTCGTATTAACATTACTGGGAAATATTGTTTCGTAACATCGCTTAGGCGGACATTAAACAGTCGTAGAAATGTTACTACATGTGGTACATTGTGTATATTTTTGTAACATTTCGCGTTACAAGATAACATTTAGACGACGTTATAGTCATGTTATTTTGCCAAGTGGGTTTGTTGTAAGATAAAAGCCCAACTGACTGTATATTAATAAATTTCTCTTTAACGCAACACCATCCAATAAAAGAATTACACTGGGAGGCAACGAAATACCACAGACAAAATACTATGTTATTGTATCTCTACCACTAATCTGCTAATACGCACGTTATCGATTTTATGCGTCAACTGCGCGTAGAAATAAAAACAGAGATCTTTGCTAGCGCCATCTATCGCACGGTAGCTCAACTTACTATGCAGAGATATGCACGTTCACGCTGACAGGACACGCGTTCGAAGGAACACAGCTGTAGTTTCCAGCATGTTGCACGTCAGCGTTCGGTATGAGTAGCTCACTGCTTTGCCGGCCGTGCCTCACCGCAGCGCCACCTGCCAGATTGTAGTTGATCATCCGCTCACCATGGTACCAGAATATATACTCCGGTTCTTCGGTAGACTTATGTAGGACGCAGGATAGGACTAGAGGCGAACCGGATTTGACGATCTTATCCGGACCACCGACTATTTCAGCTCGTGCTTCTGAAAGCGATTAAAATAACGATATAAAACACCAGATTAAAGTTAAATCGATTTATATACAAGATGTGTTTGTCAACCTGTTCGAATGGAGCCATTTTATGTAAATTAACTCCCGTTAATTGTCAATTAAAATTAATAGACTCTCGCTCTATTCGCATTGTTTGCGTTGAGTTGCGATTGTCTGACGTTAAATCCAATCGAATATCGGGGGGAATGGGAACATCAAATATGTAAATGACTGCAATCGAGCAGCGAGCAATTGGATAGCTCTCGAGGGGTAGACAGATGTGCCAATTGCAGGGTTAATATTCCGTGATATAAGCTTCCTATTGTATCTGGCTAATGGGATATTATTATGGCGATCTGCAGAGAGATGTGGTGATGGGCGGGCGGCTCGATTTTGTGATATTGGATTTTGTAATGGCAAGTTTGTTCTGCTGTCTGTTGCCTCTGGATAACAAACAGAAGGAAAAGACGTTATTTGCGCAAAGATGGAAATTTATTCTGATTGGGGTTCGTGTTTGTCTTGCTATTGGAATTGTTTATTTTTTTAAGTCGTCTGCATAGTTGAAAGTTTTGGAAAAAACGATCTGGAGAAAAAAAATTATGTCTTATAAATTGCGTAACAAAAAAAAAAAGAATATTTTATTTGGTATTATTAATGTTTTTTTTTTTTGCCACGGGTCAACAAATATTTGATGTAATAATGACATTGTTAGAACAAGTTGTCGTCTATATTGTTAACAATTAAAATTCTACACCTGGAAATTAAAAGTATGTATTTCATAATTACAACATGGCCACTTTGATTTTAATGAGACTTTTCACATTGAATTAAATTCAAATCATTCGAAAGATTCAAAAATTCGATGAATATATTTATATCCTAACCAGAGTTCCGTTTATTAGCCCCGAAATGATATTAACTTTATTTATTTTAAATGAATTTTAATAGAACCTTGCTTAGGGGGGTACAATATTAAGGTTTAACACCCCTATGTTTAGTAACAACATATTTAATTATATATTTTTTTAATACTTGATACTTTAATAGAGTAAAAAATAATATTTTATAGTTATTCCATATAATCATCACTTTTACTTTATTTGTATTTTACTCTTACCTTTATTGCTGTACTTTTATTATGACCGCTGTTACATTACTATTACACCTCTACGATAATTACGATCGGTATTCTTTCACTTTATTTATTTTAGTTTTTTCTCTTTTATCATTAGTATTGTTGCCATGTATCATCATTCTTTGACGTTTCCTATACTTCTGTTTTTGTAGTCTGTGGAAATAAAGTTTACTTCACTTTATATATAATGGCTAAGAACCCCAACGGGGTATCGCCGCTCCTAGAGCTTTCTAGATGTAAAATACGGGTAGATCAATCCCCATCTTCTCCTCTCACACACATCCCTCCACCTGTCCCTGTCCTGTGTCTTCTCCTGCCATCGATGAATACCGGCTTTGTTAAGGTCTTCTTGTAGCCATGTAGATCTAGGCCAGCCTCTTCCTCTTCTGTCTCCTGGTTGCCATTCCAAGATACTGCGGATTCTGCACCATTCCAGCCTCCACACGTGTCCCAACCATTTATTCTCCGCTTCTTAATTTGTTTTAACCACGTCACCTTCCATTAGCTCGTTTAGTATTCATAATTGGTTCTTTTTCTATATTTCACCGTTGTCCATTTTTATTGGGCCTAATATTGTTCTTAGTATTTTTTCTTTCTTGTATTCCTAAGCTCCTCTTCTTTTTCTTGGTCATCGTTATTATGCTCTGCAGCGTATAGTATACTATCGGTTGTATTATAGTCTTGCTAAATTCTCATTTTTTTCTCTTCCCAATATTTTACTTTTAGAGTTTTTCTATTTGTTTGATTGGCCTTGTTCATTTGGTTATTCTTTCTCTTATTCTGCGTCCTGCTCCCGTCATTTGTTATTGTCACTCCTAAATACTTTAATCGTTCACCTTTTCAATTTGTTAGTTTCCTATTTTAACTGAATTATTTTTACTTTCTCGTTTCGTGTCTAGTCTCATTAATTTCGTTTTCTCTGTGTTTATCTTCAGTTCTCATTTTGTTCCCTTCTCTCACCATTTCATCCATTATTGTTTTGGTCAATTGTCGATTTTTTTGATACAATTACGATATTATCAGCATACGCTATTATTTGTGCTCCCTTTCTTCTTATGGTACCCTTATCTATTTTCTTAATACATATTCCAATTCTAATTAATATAATTTCGATAATGAATCTCCTTGTCTTCCCTTTTATTTATTTCAAAATCCTCTGTCTGTCCTTCTGCGTGTTTCACTTCCTCTTGTATTTGACATTGTCATTCGTATTAATCTCCTTCAATTTATGTTTGATTCCATTTTCTCTAAGCTTCCCTAAGTTTGTT
This sequence comes from Protaetia brevitarsis, assembly GCA_004143645.1. NCBI lineage: Eukaryota > Metazoa > Arthropoda > Insecta > Coleoptera > Scarabaeidae > Protaetia > Protaetia brevitarsis. Next base: position 1,070 of record RXPK01002335.1, on the reverse strand, counting down.
TTTTTGAGGGAGTAGAAGCTTGTTGAAAGTCGACAAATAACATTTCTATTCCTATTTTGTTATTCGTGTTTGTCTTCTACTATATGTTTGAGCGTATGTATTGCGTCTGTTTGTGATCGTCCTTTGTAAAACCACATTGACTTTGTCCTATTGTTCCTTTGTTTTGATTGCTAGTCGTCTCTGTATTAGTGTTGACAATATTTTATAAGCTGCACTTAGTAATGTTAGCCCTCTATAATTATTGGTATTTTGTTGGTCGCCCTTCTTATGCATTGTAATAATTTGTTTATAATAATTTTGATATGTTCCAATCCCGCGGCATCTTCTCTTCAAGCTATAATTTTTATAATCAATTGATATATTCTTTCTAGCAATTCTTTCGCCGTACTTGCTAAATTTGTATATTAATGTTCTCTTTTCCGGGGCTTTACCATTTCGATTTTACTATAATTTCATTTATTTGTTTCTTGTTTTGTTCTCGTCCTTACTTCACTTTACTTTACTTTAAGTGCTTAGTTGACCAGAATTCTATGCAGAAGCGAAGGAAGAGATAGGAGAACACGAAGAATATGAAGAAGGCGAAGGTATAAAAGTGGAAGAAGTAATCAAAACATTGAAATTGGATAAAGCATGTGGAGAAGATCCCATAGAAGCAGAAATGATCAGACTGTTAGGGTCGATCAGAAGAGAATGGATAGTTGAAATTATGTAGTACGAAGGGGAGTTTTTTATCATAAGCATACATTGTTGTTAGTATCTGTTATTTAAGTACTCATATGATCGGTAGATCGTTAACATCAAGTTGAATAAAAAAGGCCCAATGGGATCCATGTGGATACCCCACGTTTATATAAGGATTACTTACTCTTTTTAGACAGAGATACAATAATTTGTGTTCTATTAGATAGGTACGATTTTCTTAAATTACTAGCTACTCCTCTGACTCCATAAGATTCAAGTTTAGATGTTAGTTTTTTTTTGGACAGACACAGTCAATGCTTTAGATAAATCTGTGAATATACCAATGCAATCTTCACGGCTTTTAAAAGCGTCTGGATTATTTGTCCACT